>CAJQUW010000589.1:10000-32021 GCA_907163375.1 Prostheceraeus crozeri | reverse complement strand
GTCTCGCCTATGTTTGATATTACTGCCCTAAAAATCCATGATATGCGGCCTAGTGTAGAAGTCGTGGTTAGCGTAATTGGCTGTTAATTTTAAAGTTAACAGTCAACTCGGTGTGCAGAACTGGTGTTCATTGAAAAGTCAAAAAGCGTTTATTACGCCAATGTTGGCATAAACATTGCAGATGAATGGTATGATGAATGAAATGAGTAATTAGTAATTAGCCGCCTTAGTTAACAGTCTGTTCAAATTTAACAAGCTGTTAAATTTTTGCTTTGTAATATTTAATCAGCAACTTGTCAGGGTTGTACACAAGATGAACGTCGTGGATGCTGTAGCTCAGGGGTTCCCAAACTTATTTTGGTCGCGGTCCGGATTAAAGTTTTTAACGAAGACTGAGGTCCGTCCAATTTTACATTTAATAAGCACGGTAAATTGCAAGAAACAATGTAATAGGGAATATAATTAGGATTATAATAGGGAATACGGTATTCCTACCATTCTTCAAAAAGCAAAATTATCCCTCCCGTTTTATTTCAATCAGAACCCCGTACAAGAATAAACGATACCTTTGACACAGAAACCAACGATTCGCGTTTTGACAATTCGATACACACGCGAATCATAAAAACCAAAAAGGAACTAACATTACTTGCTAACAATTTACTTTTATATGCATAGGATATAAACGTCAGAGTGACCTCAGAATTGACGTCACAAAACACGAAAAGTCAACGATAGTAGGCATAGTCAGGTCAGGGGCCGAATGCATAAGTTTACGGTAATGAGCCGGAGGTTTGAGAAACCACGAAGAGTAGATGCCCCTCGAAGGGGGGTCCGCCGGCTGCAGGTCGGAAGGAACATGAACCACACGAAGCATCTTGGGGGCCAGAAGTAACTTGATCCGAAAGGCTACCGACGAGCGCTTTGTCCACTGCTAAAGGGCAGCCACATCTGTTAGGATGAAATCCCCTGGGGCCGCGAGATAAGCTGCTTTCAAGAAAGCTGAAAGTTCACTGTAGAATTGATAACGAGGCCTTGTGGTCCAAATCCAAGCCCTTGTGCCCTGTAGGATTGCTTGCACTGTTGGCGTTGCGTCCGTACACCAGAAAGCCTTTGGTGGCGGTGGTAAGTGATAAGGTCGCAGAAACGAGTCTTTGAGCACAGGCCAAAATTGAAGGAGTTTTTGCGTAGGCCAGTGGAGCGGCGCATACAACTGTGAGGTGGCTGAGAAGAGAGTAGTGAAAACTGTGCCCTACTTGCGAGGGATAGGAACATGGATAGGTACATGTAGAATTCAGTGTTATCGATAGGTACATGGATAGGTACATGTAGAATTCAGTGTTATGAATAGGAACATGGATAGGTACATGTAGAATTCAGTGTTATCGATAGGTACATGGATAGGTACATGTATAATTTAGTTATCGATAGGCACATGGATAGGTACATGTATAATTCAGTGTTATGAATAGGAACTTGTATGAGATCTGTTTTACTGGATAGGTACATGTGTTCGGTACACTCAGTTGAGTACACTGTGTTTCGGAACGTCTATGATCGAACTTGTGTGGCTTGGTTCTGAGCACTTGGGTACGTACCGATAGACGTCCGTTGTTTGATTTTGAATGGGTTTGCTCAATTGCGACTATTGTGACAATTATTTTAAATGTAGCACTATTTAGATGTGAAACTTTAATGTGCAGTTATGATTTAGTTGCTCCCCAATAAGAAAACCAATTCCAGAACTATGTTTAAAATGAAAAAGACAAGAGATTTACAATGTAAGTTTAATTTAAGCGTGAAAAATAAATGATGGGTATAGTTCACGTCCCTCAGGCGACTCCATGATCTTCAGGAAGTCATCACACCATTCATGAAATGTCTTATTGTTGCTAAAGTCATGGTCACACTCGTGTACCGGACACTTCACCGGTAGTCCACTCCGCCTTTGAAGTGCTGACACAGTCAAGGTTTTCCACAGGGCCACTTTGCAGCCGCAACAGAGATGCATGGTCATGTCCAACTGACCTCCCATAATGACTTCGCTGTCATTTTGAAAATAAAATAAGGGTTTTGAGGACATGCTTCTTGTTATGGAACGTTGAGGATAAGTACTTAACAGTTTGGAACAATGACATCCTTTATATAGTTATATATATTCTTTAGGGAAGTTCGGTACATCTCTGATTGGCTGTTAGGATTTCCTTTGTTTAAAAAGTATATAAGTCCGAGGTTTGTACCAATTCTTATCAAAGGTTCTAATCCTCACGTTTGCAAGTTACAATTATTTTCAATCTACAAGTCATTATGGATCGCAAACAGGAAGCTGCAGTTGAGAACGGTACTGCTGATCGTACCACTTCGCCAGTGGAACGTACCAATACACCTCCCCAATCTCCGATGGAGCGATCGACAACACCAAACGAGCCGGTGGTGTTCACCCAAGCCCCTGCATCGCCCGACTACTCGAGTGATGAAGATAGTGACGTATCAATCGAGACGATGCGTACATGAATAAGAAGTCCATGCGAACGCCACTTTATGGAAGGGTCACGGTCAAAGTGAAGAACACCCCGAAAAAGTACCACACCAAACGGGTCTTCATGCGAATGGAGCCGAACGAGCGGAACCTCACAACCGCTCTCGAATTTTCGGTCATCGACCTTGACACACCACGTCGCTCTCCCTGTGCACCCAAAAAGACCAGGATCCATGAACAAGTGGACTTGAAAAAACTTGTACCCTTTCCTTACCTTGATGACATTTAGTGTTTTTTTTCTTAATCTCTTCATTTAATACTCATTTGTATATATGAACAGACTTGTTTTATGATTTCACAAATCGGTCTTCAATTAAGGTCTGAATGAGAAAGGGGAATAACTTTCTACAATTAATGATGTTCAATAACTGAATTGAAACAAAAAAATCAAATATGAAGACTTCAACTTGAAATAAATAGGAACATATAACTTTTAAAGAAACAGTTATGTTGTTAATTTCAAAATGCTTGTAGCAGTCCAGAGAAGCACTCTATGTCAAATCTCCATAGAAATTATGCAACCGTCAGACTTGGCATATTATGATAGATGTCTTCTATTTTTGAAATCAATGACTAGCTCTCGATTGCATGTTACCATAGACTTCTGAATGAGAAGTTCAACAACATGTATTCAATGAACAGGAAATGAGGGACAAATTCGGAATGTTTTGGAGGGAGAACTGATACCGAAAGTTGGATAGAAATGTGCTCATGAATATAGGATGACTTGTAGGAAGTGATGTGACTTGGGGTTATAAGGAACATAAGGTAAAAACAAAGTTTGAGTTCAACAACATGTATTCAATGAACAGGAAATGAGGGACAAATTCGGAATGTTTTGGAGGGAGAACTGACACCGAAAGTTGGATAGAAATGTGCTCATGAATATAGGATGACTTGTAGGAGGTGATGTGACTTGGGGTTATAAGGAACATAAGGTAAAAACAAAGTTTGAGTTCAACAACATGTATTCAATGAACAGGAAATGAGGGACAAATTCGGAATGTTTTGGAGGGAGAATTGACACCGAAAGTTGGATAGAAATGTGCTCATGAATATAGGATGACTTGTAGGAGGTGATGTGACTTGGGGTTATAAGGAACATAAGGTAAAAACAAAGTTTGAGTTCAACAAGATGTATTCAATGAACAGGAAATGAGGGACAAATTCGGAATGTTTTGGAGGGAGAACTGACACCGAAAGTTGGATAGAAATGTGCTCATGAATATAGGATGACTTGTAGGAAGTGATGTGACTTGGGGTTATAAGGAACATAAGGTAAAAACAAAGTTTGAGTTCAACAACATGTATTCAATGAACAGGAAATGAGGGACAAATTCGGAATGTTTTGGAGGGAAAACTGACACCGAAAGTTGGATAGAAATGTGCTCATGAATATAGGATGACTTGTAGGAGGTGATGTGACTTGGGGTTATAAGGAACATAAGGTAAAAACAAAGTTTGAGTTCAACAACATGTATTCAATGAACAGGAAATGAGGGACAAATTCGGAATGTTTTGGAGGGAGAACTGACACCGAAAGTTGGATAGAAATGTGCTCATGAATATAGGATGACTTGCAGGAAGTGATGTGAGTTGGGGTTATAAGGAACATAAGGTAAAAACAAAGTTTGAGTTCAACAACATGTATTCAATGAACAGGAAATGAGGGACAAATTCGGAATGTTTTGGAGGGAGAACTGACACCGAAAGTTGGATAGAAATGTGCTCATGAATATAGGATGACTTGTAGGAAGTGATGTGAGTTGGGGTTATAAGGAACATAAGGTAAAAACAAAGTTTGAGTTCAACAACATGTATTCAATGAACAGGAAATGAGGGACAAATTCGGAATGTTTTGGAGGGAGAACTGACACCGAAAGTTGGATAGAAATGTGCTCATGAATATAGGATGACTTGTAGGAGGTGATGTGACTTGGGGTTATAAGGAACATAAGGTAAAAACAAAGTTTGAGTTCAACAACATGTATTCAATGAACAGGAAATGAGGGACAAATTCGGAATGTTTTGGAGGGAGAACTGACACCGAAAGTTGGATAGAAATGTGCTCATGAATATAGGATGACTTGTAGGAAGTGATGTGAGTTGGGGTTATAAGGAACATAAGGTAAAAACAAAGTTTGAGTTCAACAACATGTATTCAATGAACAGGAAATGAGGGACAAATTCGGAATGTTTTGGAGGGAGCACTGACACCGAAAGTTGGATAGAAATGTGCTCATGAATATAGGATGACTTGTAGGAGGTGATGTGACTTGGGGTTATAAGGAACATAAGGTAAAAACAAAGTTTGAGTTCAACAACATGTATTCAATGAACAGGAAATGAGGGACAAATTCGGAATGTTTTGGAGGGAGAACTGACACCGAAAGTTGGATAGAAATGTGCTCATGAATATAGGATGACTTGTAGGAGGTGATGTGACTTGGGGTTATAAGGAACATAAGGTAAAAACAAAGTTTGAGTTCAACAACATGTATTCAATGAACAGGAAATGAGGGACAAATTCGGAATGTTTTGGAGGGAGAACTGACACCGAAAGTTGGATAGAAATGTGCTCATGAATATAGGATGACTTGTAGGAGGTGATGTGACTTGGGGTTATAAGGAACATAAGGTAAAAACAAAGTTTGAGTTCAACAACATGTATTCAATGAACAGGAAATGAGGGACAAATTCGGAATGTTTTGGAGGGAGAACTGACACCGAAAGTTGGATAGAAATGTGCTCATGAATATAGGATGACTTGTAGGAGGTGATGTGACTTGGGGTTATAAGGAACATAAGGTAAAAACAAAGTTTGAGTTCAACAACATGTATTCAATGAACAGGAAATGAGGGACAAATTCGGAATGTTTTGGAGGGAGAACTGACACCGAAAGTTGGATAGAAATGTGCTCATGAATATAGGATGACTTGTAGGAGGTGATGTGACTTGGGGTTATAAGGAACATAAGGTAAAAACAAAGTTTGAGTTCAACAACATGTATTCAATGAACAGGAAATGAGGGACAAATTCGGAATGTTTTGGAGGGAGAACTGACACCGAAAGTTGGATAGAAATGTGCTCATGAATATAGGATGACTTGTAGGAGGTGATGTGACTTGGGGTTATAAGGAACATAAGGTAAAAACAAAGTTTGAGTTCAACAACATGTATTCAATGAACAGGAAATGAGGGACAAATTCGGAATGTTTTGGAGGGAGAACTGACACCGAAAGTTGGATAGAAATGTGCTCATGAATATAGGATGACTTGTAGGAGGTGATGTGACTTGGGGTTATAAGGAACATAAGGTAAAAACAAAGTTTGAGTTCAACAACATGTATTCAATGAACAGGAAATGAGGGACAAATTCGGAATGTTTTGGAGGGAGCACTGACACCGAAAGTTGGATAGAAATGTGCTCATGAATATAGGATGACTTGTAGGAGGTGATGTGACTTGGGGTTATAAGGAACATAAGGTAAAAACAAAGTTTGAGTTCAACAACATGTATTCAATGAACAGGAAATGAGGGACAAATTCGGAATGTTTTGGAGGGAGAACTGACACCGAAAGTTGGATAGTGCGCATGAACATAGGATGACTTGTAGGAGGTGATGTGACTTGGGGTTATAAGGAACATAAGGTAAAAACAAAGTTTGAGTTCAACAACATGTATTCAATGAACAGGAAATGAGGGACAAATTCGGAATGTTTTGGAGGGAGAACTGACACCGAAAGTTGGATAGAAATGTGCTCATGAATATAGGATGACTTGTAGGAGGTGATGTGACTTGGGGTTATAAGGAACATAAGGTAAAAACAAAGTTTGAGTTCAACAACATGTATTCAATGAACAGGAAATGAGGGACAAATTCGGAATGTTTTGGAGGGAGAACTGACACCGAAAGTTGGATAGAAATGTGCTCATGAATATAGGATGACTTGTAGGAGGTGATGTGACTTGGGGTTATAAGGAACATAAGGTAAAAACAAAGTTTGAGTTCAACAACATGTATTCAATGAACAGGAAATGAGGGACAAATTCGGAATGTTTTGGAGGGAGAACTGACACCGAAAGTTGGATAGAAATGTGCTCATGAATATAGGATGACTTGTAGGAGGTGATGTGACTTGGGGTTATAAGGAACATAAGGTAAAAACAAAGTTTGAGTTCAACAACATGTATTCAATGAACAGGAAATGAGGGACAAATTCGGAATGTTTTGGAGGGAGAATTGACACCGAAAGTTGGATAGAAATGTGCTCATGAATATAGGATGACTTGTAGGAGGTGATGTGACTTGGGGTTATAAGGAACATAAGGTAAAAACAAAGTTTGAGTTCAACAACATGTATTCAATGAACAGGAAATGAGGGACAAATTCGGAATGTTTTGGAGGGAGAACTGACACCGAAAGTTGGATAGAAATGTGCGCATGAACATAGGATGACATGTAGGAGGTGATGTAACTTGGGGTTATAAGGAACATAAGGTAAAAACAAAGTTTGAGTTCAACAACATGTATTCAATGAACAGGAAATGAGGGACAAATTCGGAATGTTTTGGAGGGAGAACTGACACCGAACGTTGGATAGAAATGTGCTCATGAACATAGGATGACTTGTAGGAGGTGATGTGACTTGGGGTTATAAGGAACATAAGGTAAAAACAAAGTTTGAGTTCAACAACATGTATTCAATGAACAGGAAATGAGGGACAAATTCGGAATGTTTGGAGGGAGAACTGACACCGAAAGTTGGATAGAAATGTGCGCATGAACATAGGATGACTTGTAGGAAGTGATGTGACTTGGGGTTATAAGGAACATAAGGTAAAAACAAAGTTTGAGTTCAACAACATGTATTCAATGAACAGGAAATGAGGGACAAATTCGGAATGTTTTGCAGGGAGAACTGACACCGAAAGTTGGATAGAAATGTGCTCATGAATATAGGATGACTTGTAGGAGGTGATGTGGCTTGGGGGTAGTAGTGTATGTAGTGTATGTATTTGAAATAAATGAAAATCATAAGTTACAAAAGTTACGACATTTCACTCGCAGTATTTGGAAAGTAGCTGAGCACCGCATATCAATAGCACAATGTTGAGTCGCTGATGACATCAATCACCATAAAGATTTAGCCGATGCGAAAGGAAAATCACTCACACCAAGTACCATTTAAAAGGATGATGGAAGTCGGGAAAAATGAGTTCCGACGTCGTGAGGTACGTGAAGAAATTTGCAGAAATTTGCCCGAGCGAGCTGATTTAGGAGGACACATATTATGCAGAGGATGATCGGTGTAGGATGATATCTGTTGCAACAGTTTAACAGCTGCGTTATTCCGTCGATCAGTTAGGTCACTAAGAATTTGGCAAGAACAATCCCTGCAACATATGATCCGATGGGCTCTCCTTTGAATTTTGTCAAGCACCGTGACATTGCGCTGAGACATTCCCACTAAAAGGGGGGAGCAATATTCAAGTAAAGATCGTATAAGTCCACAGTAGACACTTACAAGTTCGTTGGCACAAAGGAAGGGACGCAAGATTCGTAAGGCGTAAAGACGTCTGGAAGCGCACTTTGTTATATAGTCAACATGAGTGTTCCAACTGAGATTTGATGAAAAGCATACTCCAAGCAGTTTCAAATCTCTCACAGGGATTAAGTCAGGAAAGCTTGGTGGCTGATGTTGAGGAGACTTAGGGATCCAAAGTAGCTTGCTCTTGGCAAGGTTGAGTTGTAGGCCCATGGAAGCTGCCCACTCCATTACACCTTTATGTTCAGTTTCACAGTTGGATGCTATATTCTTGTATACCGGGATAATGAAGGTGCAGTCATCGATATATTTAATTACTACGTTCTGTTGATGCTTTGGTTTGAGGGAGCCGACAACCAAGTTGAACAAGAACGGGCCTAGCACAGAGCCTTTGGGAATTCCTGATTGCACAGGTAGTGGGCTACTTATGTTCTCATCCACTTTCATCCACTCAGGTAGTCACAGCCCCAGTGAACGGGGTTATATGGAACATAAGGTAAAAACAAAGCTTGAGTTCAACAACATGTGTTCAATGAACAGGAAATGAGGGACAAATTCGTAATCTTTGGAGGGAGAACTGACACCGAAAGTTGGATAGTGTGCATGAACATAGGATGACATAGGAATATGACTACTACCGTGAATTGCATCTAAGCCAATATACTTCTGAATAAGCTTTGTCAACCCGGAATTCTCTAAAGAATTGGAACTGTAGTAGTCATGAACAGCAAAGGCGTCCGCAGCAGATTTGATGCTTTGCCTTTCTTTATCTGAACAGCAGCATCCTGTCAAGGCTCCTGGCTTAGGGTTTGCTGTCTTCCTCACGATTCGTTGCAATGAAGAATCTGCCGCTTCAGATTCCAATGAGAATTTGTAATGTTTGGTAGTGAGAACTGACACCGAAAGTTGGATAGAAATGTGCGCATGAACATAAGATGACATGCGATAATGTGACATGGGATTATGGCGTACTTGTAGTTGTGTGTCTAGCTCTTTCATTTTTATTTGTTTCTCTAAATGGGTCATTTCGCACCAAAACGTCAAATGGCCTGTGTCGAAGGTTATCAGATTTTCTTGAAATTCACATATTTTCATCATTTTGGTCTATCTAGATGAAATCTGAGATATTTTCGAAAAATTCCATCGGGAAGGTCACTTGCGTGGCCGTGATTTATTCGAATTTTTCTATGTTTAGAGAATTTATGAAAAATCATATACATCTTTAATACCCTACATCACCGGAAATTTTTTCTTTGACTTCTTAATTGATACCCAACCACGGATGTTCCAAGTGGAATTCATAACTTTTTCGCTGCGAGAAAATTCCTGTGGGCCCTCAAAAAAAGGAAAAATTTCAGAAAATGTTTGAAAAAATCGAATTTTCAAACATTTCTTAAAAAAATGCGAAAGTAATTTTGCGATCCCGTCTTCCACAGGCGACCACAAATATATGTAAAGGATTGTAAAAAAAATATTAAGAAAATCACCAGGGATCGGGAAAGTGCTTTTTGAATCTCAAACTATATGAACAATATTCAATTTTTGACATGTTTGACTCGTTCCTGACAATTTCTCGCAGCAGCTACGTGAATTGTGATAAGTCGAGTGTCTTGCGCTTCACATGATCTATCTGAAACTGTTATCGGAAGTAACTTTTTCCACCCAGAAGTATGGGTTTTTGGATTTGAAAATGTGGTAAAATTAGTTCGTTTTTGTTCTGCTACTATCAAATTTATAAGTAGTATGTACTTTGTAGTTAGCATATTTAACCTCTCTCTCACTACTGTGTTCGAGTGCGTTTGAGTGGTGTGATCGTTTATTGTTTTGAGTGTCATTAACGTATTGCAGTGTTTCTGTCTGTGTGCATGATGACTGCTACTTCACTGATGAAGAAGTGTAATTAGCTTTTTTTACTAAAATAGCTTACTAGCTAATTACTTAGGGTTCGTTTCAAATCACTGACTTTTTAATCAAAAATCTACAGGAGAGGTACCTCGTCCTTAATAAATAAATATAGGTTCAATATTTCGATGACTCAAATTTTATTGCTTGCTCAAAATTCTGTAAATTACAAATGATAACGCGTCCAGAGTTGACTAAAGGAATAGCAAGACACAGGTACAATTAAACTTTATTCAACACCTCATAAAATCATATCTTTCTATAAAATTTGACATAATCTTAATAACTAATATAATAATAAAGAGTAAAAATGACACCGTCTCAACTTTTGCGTTATGAGGGGCAGTGTCCATCGCCGAAGAATATTGTCAGTCGAAAGCAAAGTGTCGCCTTGTGTCGCGGAGGAGGTGTTGTTGTCCGTCCGTTCCCGGTGTTCGTTCTCCTTGATGTTCGTTCTTCTTCCACATAATTGTACATGCACAGTATTATATTAGTCTGTCGCGGCCAATTACAATTTGTCACGATTGCCTTCGGGCCTCGAACCCTCAGAAATCAAAGAAGAGGTCGATACTGTGACAATAGTTTTACCACATAATTGTGAAATTGCTGATATTGCTTCTCTTGAGAGTGAAAATTGAGCGGGCAGTGTTGTTATGAAATTCGTAATGACAATGTAACTTAGAGAACTGCATATAGAAGTTGGACAATAGATCAGGGGTTCTCAACTCAAAAATTCGGCGGGCCACATTTCCTGGCATTTTTCTAATGCATATACTACCGGGCCAATCGACTAAATATATGACCAAAGAACCCCTGTATGCCTATTATATTGTTTATACATAGGTACCGTTATTAGTTAGAGTTGACTAGCGCCTATAGGCCTATTTATGTTTCATTAATAATCCTTCTGAAAAAAAATTTTTTTTGTTTTGCGATGATTAAGTAGAGGGTAGGGTATGGACCTATTGGCATAATTAGAAGGTACTATATAAGCTTACCTAGCTTATAGGATAGATCTGTAACTCTGTATACATGTATACTTTTACAAAACGCATGTGGTTTTGAAAATTTATTGCCAGTGAGAGTTTATCGTTTTTGTTGAAACCTAATGCGCATTCACAAAATATGCAACGCTTATAGATAAAGAGAGGGAGGGAGGCATACATTCATTGGATGAATGCTAACGTTTGGGAAATATTACATATTATGTATGCATGTGTACATGAATATAAACACTCCTTGTTTAAATTGAGAAGAATGATGATAATCCAATAATGATATTATAATTATAAATTGCAACAGAAAAATAGAAATGGCTTCATCCAAAACATCATAAATGCTATTAATTGTGTCAGTGAGAAACTTGTCCAGGCTTTGCTTTTGTCAACTTGACGAATCTTGGTTTCAAACCGGTTAATGCAAGACGCATCATGTTTTGTACATTTGCGTTAGTCAAGCGTGATCGATATTTGTTTTTTATGTAGTTGAGTGTAGAGAACGAAGACTCACAGTGGTAAGTTGATCCGAACATTGCAAGAAGCCTAAGTCCACATCGTCGAATATCTGCATACTTCTCATCCTCAGGAATGTCAAACCACATATCAACCATAGTTGTTGCACCTCTAACGCATTCTTGAACAACACCACTATTTCTCAGCGCAATCAATTGCAGCTCACCAACAGCTCCATTCACTCCAAATTTTTCGAATTGACCTGCACAGATTTCAACATTTGCTTCTACAGGATTTCTCATAAATCCTATCAAATGAATAAGGTCATTAAAATCTTGAAATCGATTGTCAAAATCGATTTGAACTTCAGCTATGTAAGTTTTTAACAATTGACATGTATGATCTGTTTGCTACGGCTGCAGCTTGCTTCACTCTTCTCTACAGAGCTTCTCATTGAATTGAGTGGGAGAAATAGCGCGCGCACATCACGTTTGTCGCCGTGCGCTACAAATTAGCTGTTCTTAAACTGATAGACAAGCTCAATTGACAAGCCGCCAAATATACGCATGTCTTGCTCACTCGTTTCATCGCGGGCCACCGCCAACAAGCTTGCGGGCCACAAAATGGCCCGCGGGCCACGTGTTGAGAACCCCTGCAATAGATTGACCGCATACCAGCATCGTCATATTCTCGGAACTTTGATGTTTTAAACACATATAGCGCTACCGGCCAATGTTCTAACACATGTTTGTACAAATATCTGATCACCCTCATGGCTCCACAGAATGAGAATCCCACTCTTCAAAGATCGTATAGTATTTTCACAATAGGAATGTAAAATATGATGAAGTACTTTGCAGAAGAAAGTACACTCAATGGACTGAATGTAATATTAATTTCAAATTAATTCTCCACACTTGAGGCGACTGATATATTAACGATACAATCGAGATGACAGAATTACTGACACATTGTTGAGAAATGAGGTCGTGAGATAGTAGAACAACAATCGGGGGACAACATAATTGGTAAAGGCATTGAAACTGCGTAAGATAAGACATTTAAAACTTGTCCTGACAGTTGACAAGAAAGTGAGGAGACCAAAATTGACCGATGTAAATTTACTGTATGATTATATTGACAAGCGTGAGACTTAACATCAAGATATTATCACTCGAAATCAAAATGTTCAGAATTGATGTTACTTCGGAAAAATAGAAGTTGAGCCTGTTTTCAGTGGTGTGGAGGATTTTGATCTTTCTCTGTCATACATCGATGAATGCAGCTCATTGGAACCGTTGGTATTTAACATCACAACACAATTTTAGCTCCACAAATCATGTCTAAGTTGCTGATGAGTGTTAGAAAAAGTCAAACAAGCAGCAGTATGCAGTAATCTCTACATCAGCTTAGCTTGTGAATGCCATTTGCAAATAAGTTGTAGCGACTTGACGAGGTCAAACATAAGGAATAAAAAATAGTGCTCTAACATGTGATCATTTAGTTGTTACACTACATTTGAGACTACAGTTATTGTCAGGGGTTCGCAGACCGCATACTGAAGTAGAAACGCGTTCGACGAGGTAAAGCTTAATTATGCTTGCTACAACTATACCAGCATGTCATGTTTACATATATTTAGCCCTTGCAAAACTTTAAAAGTTTTAAAGATGATTGGTTGCTAAAAATATATATTGGTATATCTGATATTTTGGTATATTGTTATATATTGCTAAAAGTATACATGGTATATTTGTATGGTGTGTATGTATATTGGTATTGGAGTATATTGGTTGCATGAAAAATATTATATTCTTGTATCAGACGAGAAGCTATTTATAAGGCCCGATTCTCTTTGTGGCCTTGATTAACGACCTTCCTAAATTCGAAGACACTAGAGTGGTGGCGTATGCGGATGATGTTACGTTGATTTATTTGGGTAGTGAGAAGTCTGTTGATACTTTCCAGAGTGATGTTGATCAATTTAGTCAGTGGTCCAAAGAGAAAAAACTAACAATCAATTCCAACAAGACAAAAAGCCTTCTGATATCAAGGAAACTGTGTAACTCCCCCACTTCTGTGTCCAATCTTCCCCCTCTCATTGTTGATGATGTTGTAATTGAGGATGTTGACAGTTTGAAGATTTTGGGTGTCGTCTTCTCAGCTGATGCGAGATGGGAAAAACAATTCACTTGTCTGTACGCAAAATGTTGTCGAGCGTTGTCAATAGTTAAGCGCCTGAAAAAGAACGGCAACCCCGGTCACATTATTTGGCAAGCATACATCAGTTTCGTGCTCTGCCACATTGTTTTTTGTTGGCCAGTTATTTGTGATGTAAATGCCAACCAATTTAAAAAGCTTGTTCGTTTGGATCGCATAGCCCGTAGGTGGGCATCTGTATCTGCAAATGTCCCAGCCTGCAGAACATGTTAGACAAATCATGTGTGAAACTTATACGCAAAATTGCAAGAGACAAAGAGACTCATCCGCTGGCAGATTTTTTCATCACACGCAACCAGAAGACCGGTATTAGACACACCAGGCAGCTTCTACCGCTCCGTCGACGCTCTGCCATGTACAATTCCTCCTTTGTAAAGTATTCTGTACATTCATGAATTTGCCACTGTATTGAATTCCATCATGTCATTACCGCCATATGTTTTGACGAATAAAGATCTATTATTATTATTATTATTATCTTCATGTATACTGTAGGCCCATTTCTTCCGACTAGGATTCTTCTTCTTGCTGTAGAATTTTGCCATCTCTATCACTAACATCCTATAAACTTTTTTAATTCACAAATGTAGCAATCTCTGCATCAAGGAATTGACGAGGTCAAACTTATGTTTTTGTCATTAAGCTGACATATGTTACAAAAGAATGCACAATTCGTTTTATCATGCATTTGGATAGTCATTCATTTCAAATTCAGAATAAATCTTAGTGATTTAATTATCTGTCAGATGCAATGAAATAAATTTCAGTAGTTGCGTGTGGTAGTATTGTTCCAGATCACAATATCTTGGACTTGCATGCATGATAGCACCACATATCAGGTAGAAACGTCAGAAAAATGATGTTGCCATAAAGCTAACGTAGGTAGCTGTGAGCTTTCACTTTCTGTTCTAAAGAGTTCTCACAAAATAAAAATGTAAGCTTCAATTGCTTATCGATTGGTCTGAATCAATGTAAAAATTGATAAGGACCCTTTCACAAAGATATTCGAAGGTTCACCGAGACGCTAATGTTGGCTTTTAAATCGTGATTGTATTGAGAATGTAGACGGAAAAACCTGGTCACCTTTGGGATGGCGCAATTCAAGACACGGTGTGCGTCATAGTAACTACATTCACCTAAGTGGCATTGAGACTGCAAGAACAAGAGGAGAACAGCGATAAATTCAAAAGCCATGTACTTCTATCCTTGATCAAGCGGCATGATAGTATTAACTGCGCAAAATGTCGACTGTCGCAGCCAGTCAGGTTCATTGGAGTGAATGCTCGGAAAATCTTGGATCGCATGATTCGGAATTACAAGCTGTGATAAATGTAGCAATAAGTAAGAGCCTTGGCACTGCAAAGGTGGTCCCCACCGCATAATAGCTCTGATTAGCCAGGATGATTATTGCCGCCATCGGTTTATTTGCAGTCATTGTCTCCTTATCATGGAGAATTTATAAAACAAGAATGGTAAGACAAGTGACCTGGCAACTGGTACGTTTATCAAGTCCTAGCATCTAATGAGCAGTGTCCGCGTGAAGCGCCTTAATATCGGCAGCAGAATGGAATCCACCCTCCACGCGCCTGCGTGAACGCCTTCCTGGCTAATTCACGCTCCCAATAAATGGTCCGTTGGCATTGTGGTGGAGGACATGCTTGCACGTCCTCTAGCTCCAACATCACTGGTCTGATGTCTCGTGGTGGCTACATATGTTGAAGTTCTGTAAAAGTTAGTGGATTTTAAACACAAAATGTAGCACATGGAAATGTAGGTGTATTCTAGTATAGACTTCTTGCAGTCTACATTAGGTTGAGATACATGCAACATAACCTCATTCAGAGAGCGACAATCCCAAGTGCTACATCAGTAAATATTTTGAAAATATGCGACCGCCATTGGACTTTATTTCTGTGAATTCACCGTCGGTCTGACTACACACGCTCGTGATGTGATGTATCATCAAGTCACACCTGATAGATCAGCATTAAATATCGTGTTCAAAGAGATAAACATTCGACGTTAAGAAATTCTTGTATCCTATCGCAGCCGCAGACCCTTTGATGGGGACTAGACTTTTAATATCGGGTGTTCCGAAAGTTCGCGGAAAAGTACTTAGTAATCCATAATAATTTATATTTGTATTAAATTACAGTCTTTTTCCACTATGAAAACTTTTACTTGATGAGAGAAAATATGAATTGCAACTTTCTAGTCACCCAAGTCAAACTTTTCAATATATTCACCTTTGAGAGAAATACATTAAGACAATCTTGTGGTCAGCTTTCTAATACCACCATCAAAGAACTCTCTAGGTGCTTCACGTAAACATAGGGAAATGGCATATTTTATTTCGTCGAGATCAGAGAAGTGTTTGGCGCGAAGTGGTCTCTTCATTGTAGAGAACAAATGATAGTCACCAGAAGCTAAGTCGGGGGAGTATGCTGGATGTGGGAGTCCATTTCAGTATCTGAATGGTATCCACGGTACAGGCAGCAGTGTGGGGTCTTACGTTATCATGTTGAAGGATCGGGACGGAAGGAACTCTCCACGTCGCTTATTCTTCAGTGCAGATCAAAGATCATCGCGTAGGAGGTTTGAATTGTATTCACTGTTTATGGTAGCACCATTCAATAAGGTCAATGGCATGAGAGATGAGATCCTGGCAGGCTGTAACCCCATTCTCTTTTTGAGTAGGCGTGAATAATATTGGTACCCATGAGGGTGAAAGCTTGCTCATGTGTAAATGCGGATGAATAATGTCATGAACTTGAGTCGGAGAAATCTTAGATAAATTAGCAATCTCTCGAAGAGTCAGTCTTATATTATTATCCATGATTTCTTGGATCATTCGACTGTTTTCAGACGAGGTTGATCATACCGCCTACCAGTCCGCGGGACATCCTCCAAGCTTGCGCGGCCATTTTGAAAGCGTTGTAGCATTTGTGAACAGCAGTCTTTTGCATGACACAATCTCCGAACACATTTTTCAGTCTGTGTGATTTCAGTTCCTGAAGCACCTTCCTTCATATGAAAAAATACGATGCCTCTTAGGGATGTCGCTGCTTCCTCCATGATAAACGCATTTCTGAAATGAGTCACTTCTATTAAGAAAGCTATAAGTGAGAACAAACCAATGATTATTGGGGAAATGCACGATTTTCATTGGCTGACATTCTAAGCGAAAGGAGCGAATGAAATTCGCTAGATAAGTCAACATAACCTGGCTGTGGGAAAGGATTTTGTACTTCCGCGTAAATTAGGAACACCCCACGTATCTTGCTTTTAGCTGATTGCTTTTCGGGAGCATTCATGTTAAGTCATAGATAGCTGGCTATTGTCCAATTTAATAACTTCAAATTCAATCGGCTTGACCTACGTTGCTATCTCATCAGACCGATTCTATTTTCAACCACGTGTCTCAGTGAATTTGTACCTTAAATTTTAACCTTGTTCTCACAGAATGTATCAGATATTGCAATTTGAAGTCATGAAATCAGTTATGAAACTCTTTAGAACACAAAGTGAACGCACGCAGGTATCTCCTTGGTGCATTATGGTGTCGTCATTGCTGTTTGCCATGCATAGATGTCTCACAGACCTACTTCTAAATTGCTCACTTGCTGTGAGACCTTTACATCGCTGAAATCTCATGTTGCAATATGGGGGTGTAATTTATAGGAGTTGTGTCTAAAATTGTTTGCTTTTAAACGTCTTCTAGATCGATGTGTGGTAGGGAATGCATGAATAGATATTTTAGCAGTATATGTATTTCCTTTATTTAAAAAATGAAGAAAATTTCAACTTCGCCTGACCTGGAGGCGTCATAAGTATCTTAACCAGAGGGCGAATGAAGTAGTGCTCCAGATCAGACACATCGCAAAATTTCATATATTTCGGCAAGATGACATTGACCGCTTATGTTTACTCAGTGGATCCTACTGAAATTGATTTGTCATAGGATTTTAAAGTAAACTTAATTTTTAGAAGTCATACTTTGTTGAAAACGAGGAAGTTAAGATTTAATGACATTATCTCATGTCTCAAGATTTTTGCCAAGTAATCAGGTTTTTTGTAAGGAAATAGATCATCAATGATGCACAGTCAACGTCAAGAATAACAAGAATGAACGAGCCATCAGACATGCTGGCGGTCGTTGTACAAGTTAAAACTTGCTACTTAGACTGCTTCTTTCATAAGCGATTTGATAACAATTTATCACGGTTTCTTGGCTTCAGATACGACAATTCCATAAGGCATTGTTTTGCTTCATAATAACGGGTTCAAAATCATCAAAAATTATTAGAAAATCACATGGTGGGACGGACATGCTGTCAGCGGATGAGAATTGGTACTAGGATAGGTGCATGTAGATAGATGTTCTGAACTAGGGAGTATTTGCACATGAACAGAAAGTTGTACATGTATATGCATATGTTCTATACTGGTGAGGATTGAAACGTTGAGGATTGGAAGGTATTAATGTTTAAGTAACGAGATTCGATTCGAGTTGAACTTACACATGAAGTATTGCGCTGTTTGTTGATATAGGAATTTCCCGGTGTTGAACTTCGAAAATTGATTTCATTGAATCGTTAGTGTTCGTTTGAGACAATAGAGACCATCGTGACAAATCAATATTTTTCAAATTTCTATGATAGTTGGAGTTAAGTATACATGTACAATGACAATGAGCAAAATTGAAATGCCGTAGTGTTATAAGAAAACGATGTCGAGTTATTGAAGATGCGACTGGATCATTGTGAATATCGTTTTCGGATAACCAATGGTTCCTAACAGAAGGTAGCATATTGTACCCGCTCAACAGAAGTACACCGATGCCATTGTAAAGCTCATGGAAGGTAAGTCTAGTTGAACACCTTTCATTTGGGCATGCAAATTGCTTTCCCGGACTATTGTCGAAATCAGGTTAATATCCCAAAGGAGAAAGTAGTCGATTGGATCTTCAATAGCATGGATATTTGACCGAGCTTCATCACCTAGCACGGCTACTAGCATCTGCGAGGGTCTGGCAGCGAACTCTGATTGCATCGGTGCACTCTTTGGTGTTCGAGCCCAGTCCAATAATATCTTCACCAAAGTTCAGACACACAGATACCATACGTTATTGTAATTGGAAGCCCTCGTCTACACGTTCTTGTTGAAAGAAGTTCTCTTTGTTGCTTACATAAATAATGTCATTACTTATGTTTGACTCCATTAGCGCCCAGTGTTGCGTTAGCGCAACAGTCTTTAACCCTAAATTACCACCATAAATGCTCGAATTGCAAAAATCGTTTCTATGCCTGAAACCTTAGCGATATAACCAAAAAGATATTCCCACACCTCAAACATAAAATCTTTTAGTCATACGGCTTGAAATTGATGAATTACTTACCTTGTTTTTCTTCTACCGTCATAATGTAAAATCGAAACTTAATGCTTGTATCTAAATGATTGATGATAAAGTTTCTGATTGATGCACTCAAACAAAGTTTCGGAAAGGACCAAAGATTGCGAAAATGATACTACAGATTGTTTCAATATATTTCTTCAACACAAAAATGGAAAATATTTTGATGCTGCGTTAATGCAACACTGGGTTCTTATTAGTGATGTGCTGTTATAACCGATTACTTAACAAATAACCGGTTAATGGCCGATTACGGTTAAAAGTGCCACGGCTATGGTCAGCGTGATTAAAGATTACAGCTAATGACGGTTACTTTATGAATTTAAATAAATTATTTTGTTCTTATTTGTTCTACTTTTGAAATTTTAAATGAGTGACAATTGAATGCTGTCTTAAAATTGTCATGCGTCAGACTATTATGCAAGTCGTAGTGTATTGCGATGAGAAGTAGATAACTGACATATGATATTGATTCAGCGACCCTATGCGCTCAACGATCAATAGTAGGATATACATGCATTTCTGCAGTAAACGGTTGGTTGCGGTTACGGAAGCTTTCTGTACAATCGGTCACGGCTAAGAAATGTATGTAACCGCACATCACTAGTTCTTAATGGGTTAATGGATTCTGTGGCCAGAAGACTGAACATGGTTTATTGTCAAACGCGTTTCAGTACTCATGACGTACCATCCCCAGTGTCAACTGACACGTGGCAAATAAAATGAAGCGCATATACAAGGGAAAGTGCATTCAGTGGAATTTCATTAACAATTTATGTGTTCAAACAAAATGTATTTTTATAATTCAGGAAGTCTCAGAGGTATATTTTCTTTCGTGTAACAAGTATCCGTAATTTAGGTTTCATCAGAATCGCTTTGCGGTCCGATTGTATTGAGGGATCAACGAAGTTGCAGATGACAATAGATCTGGTCGGTTAATTATAAGATCTAACTGCGTATTCGGGTAGGGAGTTTCCAATTTAGGAAGACCACACATTTGAATTCCTATAATGTTTAAACGATTAAAACCACCACCAACAATGATAACTGTATGATTTTCATGAATCTGTATATCTTGCAGAAGTTCGAAAATTCTGCATCAAAGTTCCTAATTTAGTAATTGGTGGATGGTAGGTAGCTTGAGTTGATATACACTACTTTGATGGTTTGAAATTTTCTCCATAGAGTTTCATAGTATTGGCTGTCATTCACTATTTCCCCACCTGCTTTATGAGGCTTTCAGCATTCTGACCGACTGCAGTTGCAAATAGCACGATTTCTCCGAAATATATCAGTCTTAGATGAAGGGCTGTACACCAGACGAGTCGCTGTTGGAGGAGCGGGCGGGAAAAGTGGCGGTACCTGCGCGGGAGAAAGATGAACGAGCAGCAGATGGTGTGTGTGTGTGTGTTATACAGAAAGAAGCATTATTGACGAATAGCATGAGTTCATCAAGGGCCCCAAGCTGCGTCAACGACAGGGTATTCTGCGAAGCTAGAACTGGTAAGTAAGTAAGTAAGGCGTATATTTCAGTGTAAATGACAATCAAAGATATATCACAAATCAATAAGGACATAAAGAAATTACAAGAAGCTTTTTCAGTTAGAGATCGGTTAGGGTAATCAGGAGGCAAGCGGTATATGGTAGGAAAGATCTGCGGGTCTGCGGGTCTGTGAGATTGATGGTACACCAGATCGCGGAAGTCTTCTGGGAATTATAGGATTCAGGATCTGATTTCTGTCAGTTTCAATTCGCTTGTAAACACTGATACTCAGCTCATGTCGTCGCTTTTCCAGTTCACCTTTACAGCATCGACACTGGCGTGGTTTGTTTCCGTAAATAATTCGGTGAGCACGTTTATCGATAGATTCTAATTTGGAAAAGAGCGTTTTACTCAGACCAACAAATATGGGACAAACATACTCGATCGGTGAGCGTATATACCGTATTTCTTCGAATAAACGCCGCCCTCGAATAAACGCCGCAGCAAAATCAGGGTTGTTTCGAATAAACGCCGCGGCGTTTATTCGAAGAAATACGGTATGCAGAGTATAGCATGTGCAGTTCGTCAGTGCTTACATAAGGCCAAAGTTGTCGCAGGACATAAAAACGGCTGTTACACTTTTCAGCAAATTACAAACATGACTATTCCAACTAAGGTCACTAGTTATTGTAACAC
This sequence comes from Prostheceraeus crozeri, assembly GCA_907163375.1. Classification (NCBI taxonomy): domain Eukaryota; kingdom Metazoa; phylum Platyhelminthes; order Polycladida; family Euryleptidae; genus Prostheceraeus; species Prostheceraeus crozeri. Next base: position 10,766 of record CAJQUW010000589.1, on the reverse strand, counting down.
CCAGAATGGAAACGCATTCAACCATTTCAACCGAAAACTGTGGTACATCAGAAAAATCAACATTCATACTTCTAGAACAAAAAAGCAACTTCGATTTCATCATGTTTAGCGATAAACAATTCATTTCACACCAACTCTGCACGTGTTCAGTTTCGACATTAATATCGCGTACAATTGATGAATCTGGTCTGATCGGTAAAATTAATGTAAGATCATCCGCATATTTTACAATATGTGTGGTTGGTAAAATACACTGTAGATCTCCAAAACATGCATTGAAAATATATGGTGCTAACACTGTGCCTTAGGGCACACCAGATTTCACATGGAAGAGGTTAGAGACTTTGTTATTTAATTTCACACAAGCAAAACGATTCTCAAGATAACTCCTTAAAAGAATTACAAAGCCACTAGGTATACCTTGTCTCAAAAGTTTGTTCAATATGATTCCGTGACTTAAATGATCGAATGCTTTCTGAAGATCGAGAGCCAAAAGAACTGATCCAGATATGTCATTATTATCATAGTTCATGTACAATTTATTCATAATCAATATAAGACCAGTAGTTGTCGAGCAAGACTTTCGAAAACCATGTTGTTCTTGTCCGAACATCGTTTCAAAGGTAGATCTCATATTGTTCAACAATACTTTTCCAAACATTTTCGAAGGCAGAATACTCTGTGATACGGGTCGAAGTTTTGTCAATTGAATCGGTTTTTCTTTTGGTATTGGGATAATTATCAAATTCTTCCAATCAGAAGGAAT
>CAJQUW010000589.1:0-5000 GCA_907163375.1 Prostheceraeus crozeri | reverse complement strand
AGAAGAGAAGAGAGGAGAAAGAGAGAGAGAAGAGAAGAGAGGAGAAAGAGAGAGAGAGAGGGAGAGGAGAGAGAAGAAGAGAAGAGAGAGGAGAGAGAAGAGAGAGAGAAGAAGAAGAGAAGAGAGAGAGAGGAGAGAAGAGAGAGAGAAGGAAGAGAGAGAGAAGAGAGAGAGAGAGAGAGAGAGAGAGAAGAGAGAGAGGAGAGAAGAGGAGAAGAGAGAAGAGAGAGAAGAGAGAGAAGAGAGAGAAGAGAGAAGAGAGAGAGAGAGAGGAGAGAGAGAGAGAAGAGAGAGAGAGAGAAGAGAGAGAAGAGAGAGGAAGAGAAGAAGAGAGAGAGAGGGGAGAGAGAAGAGATGAGAGAGAAGAGAGAGAGAAGAGAGAGAGAGAGGAGAGAGAGAGAAGAGAGAAGAGAGAGAAGAGAGAGAGAGGAGAGAGAAGAGAGAGAAGAGAGAGAGAGAAGAGAGAGAGAGAAGAGAAAAGAGAGAGAGATAGAGAGAAGAGAGAAGAGAGAGAGAGAGAGAGAGAGAAGAGAGAGAGTAGAGAGAGAGAAGAGAGAGAGAAAGAAGAGAGAGAGAGAAGAGAGAGAGAGAGAGAGAGAGAGAGAGAGAAGAGATAGAGAGAGAGAGCAGTGAGAGAGAGAAGAGAGAGAGAGAAGAGTGAGAGAGAGAGAGAGAAGAGAGAGAGAGAGGAGAGAAGAAGAGAGAGAGAGAGAGAGAGAAGAGAGAGAAACAGCATGAGAGAGAGAGAGGAGAGAGAACAGAGAGAGGAGAGAGAAGTAGAGGAGTTAGAGAGAGGAGAGAGAGAGAGAGAGAGAAGAAGAGAGAGAAGTAATAGAGAAGAGAGAGAGTGAGAGAGGTAGAGAGAGAGAGAGAGAGGAGAGAGGAGAGAAAGAGAGAGAGAGAGAGAGAGGAGGAGAGGATAGAGAGAGAGAGAGTAGAGGAGTTAGAGAGAAAGAGAAGAAGAGAGAGAGAGAGAGAGAAGAGAGGAGAGAGAGAGAGAGAAGAGAGAGAAGAGAGAAAGAAGAGATAGGAGAGAGAGAGAGAGAGGAAGAGAGAGAGAAGAGGGAGAGAAGAGAGAGAGAAAGAAGTAAGAAAGAGGAGAGAGCAGAGAGTATGTTAAATAAAAGCAGATAGAAGGAGAGGAGAGGTTAAGTATGAGAGAGGAGGAGTAGAGAGAGAGAGAGAAGAAGAAAGAGTAGCCAGTAGTTAGAGTCAGAGAGAGAGAGAAGAGAGTAGAAAGAAAGAATTGAGAGAGAAACAGATAATAAGGAGAAGATATTCAGAGAGAGAAGGAGAGAGTAGAGAGTAGAGGAGAGGAGAGAGGAGAGAAGGATAGAGTAGAGAGAGAGAGGAGAGAGAGAGGAGAGAGCGAGAGATGAGAGATGAGAGAGAGGAGATGGAAGAGAGTGAGGAGAGAGAGACTAGAGAGAGAGGAGGAGAGAGAGAGAGAGAGGAGAGAGAGTTGTGAGAGAGTAGAGAGAGAGTACGTAGAGAGAGACGGATCAAGAGGAGAGAGAGAGAGAGAGAGAGAGAGGATGTGGAGGGGTGAAGAGAGAGAAGAGGCGGCAGGAGAGAGAGACCAGAGTAAGAGAGAGAGAGAGAGAGAGAGAGAAGATCGAGAGCAGAAGACGAGCGAATATTTATGAGAGAGAGATGGTAGAGAGAGAGAGTATTTGAGAGAGAGGAGAGAGAGGAGAGAGAGAGAGAGGAGGATAGAGATGAGATGAGAGAGAGATGAGAGTGAGAGAGAGACTGAGATGAGCAGAGAGAGGGAGAGAGGAGAGAGAGAGAGAGGATGGGGGGAAGAGGAGAGAGAGAAGAGAGAGAGAGCGAGAGAGAGAGAGAGAGAGAAGAGATGAGAGATGAGAGAGAGAGGGAGAGAGGAGAGAGGAGAGCGAGAGAGAGAGAGAGAGTAGAGAGAGAGAGAGAGAGAGAGAGAGAGAGAGAGAGAGATGAGAGGGAGAGAGAGAGAGGAGAGAGATGAGGAGAGAGAGAGAGAGAAGAGAGGAGAGAAGAGGAGGAGTAGAGAGAGAGGGAGAGAGAGAGAGAGAGAGAGAGAGAGAGAGAGAGAGAGAGAGAGAGCTGAGAGAGAGAGAAGGAGAGGAGAGAGAGATGAGAGGGGAGAAGCGAGAGAGTGTGAGTAGAGAGAGAGAGAGAGGAGAGAGAGAGGGGAGAGAGCGGAGATAGAAGAGAGAGAGGAGGAGAGAGAGTGAAGAGAGAGAGAGAGAGAGAGAGAGAGAGCTATGAACTATGAAAATTTATATTGAAAAACCAAAAACAGGATTTTCATGCTTCTTACAAAGATATGTTTAAGTTATCGGGAATCACAAAACACGGTTGCAAAATGGGATCTTTGAAATTTTATAGTATTTGTCATAGGTCTTGAAAATTTGTTAGTTATGAGTGTTTGATTCATACTTTTTTTTTATTTTGGTCTTGGACAGCATGTAGAGGAATGAATGGTATTTCTTCGTTATGGAATTTTCCAATTCTTTGTATTTCTACTGCATAGATGGTTTCTGCAGAATACTGACAAGTTGTAAAATGGTGGGGAAACAGCTGTCTAAATATTTATCAACTCGAGTGATGGCTCCATCATCACTTCCATATACAGAAATTCCATACGGATTCTGGACAGATAATGCGTCAAACATCCGAATTGACAAGCTTTTGGATGGCCACGTTTTGTAAGCGGAGATCCTTCAAGACATACAGAGATGATTTTAAGCGTCCTATAACTCTATGCACATGATTAGTAAAAATTGCAATTTGCTTGGAAATTTTTATCCCCTAAGAATATTTGTGTTCGTATTAGCTAGAGACACATCATTGAATGGCAAGTCATTCAAATAATTCAATGCAAATCGCATTTGCTTGCTTTTGCCATATTTATCTTGAAAGAAGTTGATTTCTGACCAATTTATGTTATGTTGTTGGAATTCACTCTGTAGATGGCGTTGTGTTGATTATCTGGATTTTTGTAGCATGGCAAATAATGGTACTCTCATCCGAATATTTTATGATTTTAGCCAATATCATGCTTGGACGAAGCTCGTCTGTCATGATGGAGATGAGAAATATGTTAGGGCCACCACCGTTTCTTGAGAACAGCCCAAATTGATTGGCTGAATGTATAGAAACTTATTTCTCAATGCCAAGCGCTGAAACTGTGTTTGTGTTGAAGTCAAAAAAAGCCAATTTCGAAATCGTTTCACTTTGATGAAAGAAGGAAATTTATCGAATACAGTTCCTGTCTTCTCTATCAAAAGCCTTTGAAAATCGATTGTAATGACGTGAACACCAGTTATGTCGGGTTTATCGAGATATTCTAAAACATAATATTGAATAACAAGACGACAGTCGATTGTTGACAGCTTCGGTTATTAAGCAAAACGTGTAGCGGGTCTCCAATTGCAGCAATGTTGGCAAAATAAATTAGCGATGAAACACATCTTTGAATTAGTACGGTCGATACAGAAGTTACCGAGATTCCCGAAAATCTTTCAACACACTTTGTATTAGGTACTTTCTACAGGAATGGCAGGTGATATTAGCGTACTTGTAGATTCGGGCGGAATTTACGGCTTTAAGCGAAAGGTTCAGGCTATGGAAGATATAGCGGTGATAAGATAATTCCCAATATATCTTAAATACAAAGTATGGTATGTCTGATTGGACACTTGAAGTATTTTGCAACTTTTCATATGTATTTATACATGTGTATATTGAGCAAATAGCAGGGACGATTACTGAGGCAGTATTGAGGAAGAAACGTCGAATGAGTAGCCAGAGTTTGAAATGTTGTATTTTTCTTTGGTTCCTCAGTCGAATTTTTTGTGCAGCGCTTAGCTAGATCCATATTTTGAGTCTCAAATCGACTTTCAATTTTTTTTTCATTTAATCTGATTGATGAATATTTCCTCTTTGTTGAGAAATCAACAGCCTTCACCATTGTTTTGACTTGGAAGTCTCCAGATATTCTAATTTCTTCTGTACACTTTTGTCTGATATATTTTCCACTTGCTGAATATACCTCTGCGAGATGCCAACGCTTCTTTTTATAAAGCCATTTTGTGAAGGTGATAAACCAGGGTGGGTCACGATTTACTAACTTGTCACTTGACGCAAAGAGGGAATGCGGCATGTGAATAATCTCTGCAGATTGATTCGAGCTCTTCTAATTCGAGTATTGAGATCTCCATTTTTAAAAATATGACTCAAATCAGTCTCCGAACAAGGGCAATAAAATGCGCGCTTTTGCTTGAAAGAAAAAGTCTCTGAAGCATATTTCCGTCTCGTGGCGGGCATTTTGGCTTTCGGTTTCATCAGTATTGCCATGTGGTCCGACTTAATTGAGGGCGTTAAACAGTGATGGAGAGGACCAATCCGGGGAGTAGTCATGACAATCAAGCCGCATTCATGCGAGTAGCGGATTTTTCAAGGTTGTGAGACAAAATATGTAATTCTGAGCGATCCAAATGATTGAAGTCCCACCCAATTATGATCGTTGCATTAGGCTCTTGTTCTAGTATTTTTCCATTACTGCGATGCACTATTGCTACAAAGATTACCATTACTGATCGGAGGCTGATTCACCTTCCAACATACCCCAAATATAATTCAAAAATTCCAAACACACCTTTCCAACTCCAAATACCCATCACCACCACCTACCCCTAATCTTTCCATTTTCTATATACCCAACTCCACCCCCCCCAAACATCTCAAACAATCCTACTCTTCCCCTTAACCAATCCCCCACCACTCACACTTCTTCCCAATCTCCCTCCTACAAATCATTTCCCACACCTCTACTTCACAAAAACATCTCACCTAAACCTAACAACATTCCTCACAACCCATAAATTAAAACATCCATACCACATTCCCCTCTCTCCCATCCAAAAAACAAATCACAAACCCTCAAAAAACTCTCCCCCCCATACCCCCTCCCCAACAATAATTTACTCACCACACACTTCCCATACTTATTACTTAAA
>CAJQUW010000587.1:0-10663 GCA_907163375.1 Prostheceraeus crozeri | reverse complement strand
GGGGGTGGGGGGGGGGGGGGGGGGGGGGGGGGGGGGGGGGGGGGGGGGGGGGGGGGGGGGGGGGGGGGGGGGGGGGGGGGGGGGGGGGGGGGGGGGGGGGGGGGGGGGGGGGGGGGGGGGGGGGGGGGGGGGGGGGGGGGGGGGGGGGGGGGGGGGGGGGGGGGGGGGGGGGGGGGGGGGGGGTGGGGGGGGGGGGGGGGGGGGGGGGGGGGGGGGGGGGGGGGGGGGGGGGGGGGGGGGGGGGGGGGGGGGGGGGGGGGGGGGGGGGGGGGGGGGGGGGGGGGGGGGGGGGGGGGGGGGGGGGGGGGGGGGGGGGGGGGGGGGGGGGGGGGGGGGGGGGGGGGGGGGGGGGGGGGGGGGGGGGGGGGGGGGGGGGGGGGGGGGGGGGGGGGGGGGGGGGGGGGGGGGGGGGGGGGGGGGGGGGGGGGGGGGGGGGGGGGGGGGGGGGGGGGGGGGGGGGGGGGGGGGGGGGGGGGGGGGGGGGGGGGGGGGGGGGGGGGGGGGGGGGGGGGGGGGGGGGGGGGGGGGGGGGGGGGGGGGGGGGGGGGGGGGGGGGGGGGGGGGGGGGGGGTGGGGGGGGGGGGGGGGGGGGGGGGGGGGGGGGGGGGGGGGGGGGGGGGGGGGGGGGGGGGGGGGGGGGGGGGGGGGGGGGGGGGGGGGGGGGGGGGGGGGGGGGGGGGGGGGGGGGGGGGGGGGGGGGGGGGGGGGGGGGGGGGGGGGGGGGGGGGGGGGGGGGGGGGGGGGGGGGGGGGGGGGGGGGGGGGGGGGGGGGGGGGGGGGGGGGGGGGGGGGGGGGGGGGGGGGGGGGGGGGGGGGGGGGGGGGGGGGGGGGGGGGGGGGGGGGGGGGGGGGGGGGGGGGGGGGGGGGGGGGGGGGGGGGGGGGGGGGGTGGGGGGGGTGGGGGCGTGGGGGGGGGGGGGGTGGGGGGTGGGGGGAGGAGGGGGGGGGGAGGGGGGAGGGAGAGGCGGGGGGAGGGGGGGGGGGGGGGGGGGGGGTGGGGGGTGGAGGGGGGGGGGAGTGGGGGGGGAAGCGGGGGGCGCGGGGAGGGGGGTTGAGGGTGGGCGGTGGGCGGGGGGGGGGAGGGACGAGGGGGGGGAGGGGATGGGGGGGGGGCGGGCGGGGGCGGGGGGGGCAGGGGGGGGTGCGGAGTGGGGGGGGTCCGTGGGTTGGGGGGGGCGGGGGGGGAGGGGGGGGGGTGGGGTGGGGAGGGGGGGGGGGGGACGGGGGGGAGGGGGGGGGGGGGGGGGGGCGGGGGGAGGGGAGGGGGGGGACTGGTGGGGGGGAGGGGGCGTGGTGGGGGGGGGAGGGGGGGGAGGGGGGGGTGGGGGGGGGGGGGGGGGGGGGGGGGGCGGGGGCCAGGGGGGGACGCGAGGGGGGACGGGGGGCGGGGGGAGGGGGGAGGGGGGGTCGGTGGCGGGGGGGAGGCCGTGGGGGGGACGTCAGCCGAAAATTTTTTCTCTCCGATTTCGCTGGAAACATCCTTCCTAACCCAAAATTTCACGTAGATACCGAATCTGGCCTCCGTTTTCTCATCCGATGCTTCGTTTGGGCGCTACACACCAAAACGTCCCAAATTCTAACTCTGTCGTTTTTTCGAAAAATGTTGAAAATTTTCTCACCGATTGCCTGAAACTGTCACCTACCGATGCAGAATTTACGCTGAAAATCCAATCTGACCTCCGTTTTATCTCATCCGAACCACGTCCTTCCACTCGAAACAACCCATTTTTACAACCAACATTCAGCAATTGCACAAAAACATCACACATATAGCCTCAATACTATCCTGGAGCGGTCGCCACGGTCAACCTAACGTCCGCCCCACGCAACCAGGCTGTCGACCAACGCACCCGAGTCTCAACCCTACTGTTGTTGCAGAGCGGGAGGGGAGGGGTGACGTCGCGAACATGTTGTGAAACGTGACCACCCGCCGGCAACACCACGACAGAACCACAAACGCTGTCGTTTCAGAGGGGGGGGGGGACTCAACAACGAAGCACCACGGCGGCCGAACTCACGACACTCTGCCGTGCCCAGAGGGGGGGGGGGGGGGGGGACGCAGCGATGGCCGCCATCCTTTGCGCGGGCCAGAAGTGAGTTTTTGCTTACAACAAGTAGCCAGGTAGGTATTTAACTTTGTTAGCATCAGACCGACATCAGCGATAGACGGTGGAAGAAGCGTGCCAGATGTCAGCAAAGTTCTGCTGCTCCTACCCTTACATAACAAATCCGCGGACTCCGCGTGAATATTCTTTAACACGGTTTGACGAACTCAAACAATTTAGAAAAACAACAATGAAGTCAGGGGCAGAGGGGGGAGGTTGTAGACACTACTCGCATAATCGATATTACTTTCATTTAGTCATCAAGACAAGTTTCAGACATTCACTGATGCATTGCACCTATCACCGAACACCATGCAGAATCAAAAACTGCGAAACACTACTTCGCTTCAACTGTGCCTGATTTCATAATAATTAGATAAGTATCTGTTTCGGGGTGAAGTTATTTTCGACAAGCATGCTGATCATTGTCAAAGAAGCTGCAAAATACATGAATGCAGTAGTCGTTATTAAGGCCAAAAGTATGGTGTGCCATTCATTGCAGATTAAACATGCAACACTTCATCGATGGCCCATAACATTGTTATACAATTGAAGGGTTAATTTTTAAGCAAGTAGAAAAACAAGCTAATTTGTGCAGTCGCCATTTATCTACACGAACTCAGTGTGAGGACTTTAGTGAGCAATTGATACCAAATTGTGAGTAGGTGAGCTTCAACATCTTAGCCATATTTAGAAAACCTTTGTCATGGCTGCGCACATTAAATTACGGCTGTGCGTCATTTGAGGAATGTGAGCTAAGTGTGCACTATGACCGTTTGAGGGTGTCAATCTTTGGTATTTTGAACAAAAAATAAATTTTTTTAGAAAACATCATAATCCTGCATACCTGCCGCCCAATGTGCATCATTGTCACAACGCGATTTTCCAACACCGCTATTCCATCGTCAGTCCATTTTTCTTATCGCCATAAGTCGACGCATTCTAATCCAGAAACATCCACTCGGCTTCCCCTTTTGTCGGACTTTTCCCTTCCTGTGCTAGCTCACCAGCCGTCGTCTTGAGACAGGAACTCCCAATCTCGCAACAGATTTCCTACCAAAAACATCTCTCTCTTACATCGATCGCAAATCAAAGCTAGATTCCTTACCTCCCTCAAGCGTTCACCCCTCAACTCCCCACTAGTCGCCCCTCCTAACACCACACAAGTCCTAACTGTCCATAGACCCCACCAACAATCCATTCCCCCCGCAGCAAGGATCGTCCAGTCCTACCACCACGCGACTCTAGTTCTCATCCCAAAGCAGTCCGCTCCCCACCAAACCCACCTCTAGTCTCCCCTCATCCCCCAGCCCCACATAACCCACCTCGCACACACCCCCAACTCTTCCCCCAAGACGTTCACAACCCCAAGTCTCATCCGTCCGTCCCCTCCTTCCACTCAAAGTCACCACATACAAGGTCCTCATAGTCGAGGCGAGGATCTAAACCCCCTCCAGCTTACCCCTCTCTAAGTCTTTTTCTCTCCTCACTCACCCCGTCCCCCACCACACAACACCATAGAGCCAGCAATCCTCTACGCCCACTCCCAACCTAGTTCATGGCCATCACCCCCTATCCATTCGCTCAATCCAACTTCCCCACTACCCCACCGTACCTTCCCACCAAATCCCATCACCTCTTCGCCTATATCCCCTTCAGAATAAGTCCCACAACCATCCAGTCCACCCCCACCTTTGTCACTAGAGTCTCGTCCCCCCATAGTCCTCCCCCTCTCCCTCCCCGTCCGTCCGCCACACCGTACCAAGACTTCCCCCCCTAGGTCCCCCGTCCATCTAGTTCGCCCGTCTAGCTCGTCACCAATCCTTCCCCAATCCACCACACCAATAGAGGTCCCAGCACTAGTTCTAGTCCTCAGATCTATCCCCCCCGACTCACACTCCGATAAAGTCCCCATCGCCCGACACCCTTCAAGTTCTCCACTGCAATCCCGACTCTAGGTTATCGTCAACCCCTTCGTCCACAACCAATGTGAGGTCACCCTCGACAAAACTCCAAACACCCTACACTAGTCCCAGGTTCACATTAATCCTCTCACACTACTACGACGTTTTTCGCCACACAAACTGTGCTACGTGCCAATTCAAGTGTCCAATAAAATCCTTTCTTCTTATATCCTACTGTGGAAAGCTTTACTCAACGCAAGTCAAATAGAAAGTGATTCCTCCCATCTATTCCTGCTGACCAATGCACGATCGATTATGAAAACAAAATTTGACGAACTTCAACTTCGGATTAAAAGTGAAAAAACACCTGGTTCTCTGGTAGGTATATAACTGAGAGTTGGCGGATGACAAATTCAGATAGCTCATTGTTTTCCTGTTAAATAATTATTCTTTCAGTGTTTTCGCAAGGATCGTGACCACAACATTGGTGGAGGTATCGTAGCATACATACTTTCGGATAATCTGAAGGGGTGTGTTGAATGCCACTTGGTCCCATATTTGAAGTATTCGACTTTTAAAGACGGAATTTTCTCTTACTTTGCTAGCAATCATCTATATTGATTATTACCACTATGTACTCATCCTTATTGGGTGAAATTTCTCGTTACCCCAACGATTGTGGCAATAGATTGAACTGGTAAACATCGTTTCTCATGCGAGAAATGTACCATTCGATCGTCAAGGATTTTTACTTTGTGGAGACTTAAATTTGGACTTGGACATTTTTGTTGATCGCATTAATGCTAATTTTGGGAAACAGAACGTCTTTTCACTTTTCCTGACTCGAAACTGTTTCTCAATTCGGGTCTTTATCTTGATGGACTGCAAAAATTTTTTACTCTGGACTTCGAGTTTGGCTACCACCCTTATCCAGAATCCGACCATTCCGTCATTGTATATCGGGCTGTTGATAACTATTCCTTCCTCGTCCTAAAGCTGATCAAAGTGCCCGCTGTCGTCAGAAATCTCCGGCAAAGTATGTGCCAAATTCAGAGAAAGAGACTATCCAATGCAACCTTCTTGAATTGATGTCATGATGGAATTTAATGTGGAAATTGCAGCAGAACAACTTCTATGCAATTTAAAAAGTCTGTTTGATAGACATTTTCCCTATTCGGACTATCAGGCTTCCGTGACAAATAGATAAGCCATTGGGTGTAAAACCAATCACTCAAGCTGTTGATCAATGGCTTTCCCCGAGATCCGTGCTTACGCAAATAGAAAGACTCTAAAGCAGGGGTTCTCAAACTTTTTTTATGAGGAATTACCCCATTAAATTCCTAAAGACTAACAATTACCCGATCATTTAGTGCGACTATACACTGGCAATTCAATTTTTTCGAAAATTAGGCTTATTCATTAACGTTTTATTACCACGATTTTTATCAATTGTAACGACATTATTTGGGCTACACTTTTTTATTTATCATTACCGTAAAACAAAAAAAGTCGAAATAATTGTAGAGATTATACATTCATCTCCGTGTTCGTAAATACTAACAAAAACAATACTTTCAAAAAACTAAAACAAAAATATCCAGAGTAAACTAAACTAAATGATATTCCAAACTAAACCAGAAATCATCAGTAAGTAAACTAAACTAAATGATATTCAAAACTAAACGAAAATATCAGGGGGAATCTCGTCATTTAATGAGAAGATATGCAATTGTTTTTTTTGCAATTAAGGCGATCAATAACGTGGACTTAGTTTTCGAAAGTGCAGTCTCAAGTCGGCGACGGCTTGTAGTTCGCTGTGCGATACTTTATCTTTCAATGTAAAAACAAAGGCCTGAAAAAGCCCAGGACTACACATAAATAGGTTATGTCTAGGGAAGGGCAAAGTAAAACTTTCAAAGCTCTACGATAACAGCTTTGGATAATCATTACTCGTTTGATAAACCAAAAACGTTTGGAAGATCTTGAGCAGAGAACTCTTCTTATGCTTGACCTCCATCAGCTCGAAGTTAACGATATTCGTCTTTTGCATCATCACTATCACTCGATGCATTGTTTCAACGCCGAAGCAAATGGTTTCGTTTAACCCCTGACATCTGTGTTTGCGAGTGTGCCTTTGGGACAATAGCGTTTCTAGTTTTTCCTCGAAGCTCTTGTTAAATGTTCATAACACATTGTCGGTTGGGCATAGCTACCCCCGTTGACCAGTGACACATCGAGTCCAACGTTGTCATGCATCGAACATTGCCGTTGTCAATCCGCCGTATCCACAGATCCAATTGAGGCACAGAAACCGTCCAACTTTGATTGGGGGGGGGACATCCAACAAGCAGGATCATTGTCCCTCTTGTAAACGAGATTGTTTCAAATTAATTGAGGGCAAACCAAATATATCACAGAGATAAGCCCTATTTGGCCAGGAACAAACGTCATCCTTGAATTTCATCGGCGTCACGATGGTCTTACAGTGGCAAGAAAATCAGAAGATTTCGTTCCTGAGCTCGTACACTCGTTTGATACTACTCGTCCTCATCGATAGCCATTCGAACTTCAGTGTGTGTAGCAGAAGTCCAACTGGTTCACTACCCGACCATTCACACATTGCCTCTGAAAAGCCTTGTATTTGTCGCTCCGTCTTATAATTAAGTTGATGCTTTTGATGTGACAGTGTCCATGACAATCTTGTAGTTCATCGGGAATGAGTCTTTTGATGCGATGACCTGGTCGATGGATAGCAACAATGAACGTACGGTTATCGAAGGATTCTTTTCTCGGATCACGGTGCGACGCGAAAAACCCGATTCTCACTCCAATCATAGCGGGAGCCCCGTCTGGTGCATATGGACCTCGAGCTTATTCCCAGTCGAGTTGAATGAGCGTCGGAAATAGTTGGTAAACGACAGTCGAAAATGTCGTAACCAAGTAGTAGTTTGTTTGGAGACAAATACAAAAAAGGTAATTCATCCCTTAGGAATGTCTTATCTTTCAACACGACGTAGCGGTCGGACCGAAGCACCAATAGTTGTGGCAACAATTCGCCACATCCAGTGGACTCGTCTAGTTGAATTGCAAAGTTGAAACGGAGAGGAATCTTATCTCACAGATTACCTTGCTCTTTCGACGTCACCTGCCATATCGTCAATTTCGCCGTCTCATGGTATCATCGGGACAACTGACACCTTTGATAGTTTCTTCGATCTCTTATTCTCACACACATCCTTTCCGTCATTATCTTTCGCAGCCGGCATAATAAGTATCCTCCGCCAATGTATGTGGCTTCTTTGCCTTCGCAAGAAGGTAAGCGACATCATAAAAACATAAGAGAGCATGGACTGCAATTAACGATTTGTTACTTTCGAAATGACCGGTCGCGTCTAGTCTTATGTTTCGGACGACGATGCTTTCCTTTTTCAGAAAGAATTCTCGATTCTTGATCCTTGTGCTCAGGATGTACATTGTCAAGATGGCTCGAAGCTTTCCCGGTTTCATGTTTTCACTAGAGAGGACCTTGTGGCAAATAACACACTGCGGTTTACCTAACTCCTTTATATCCACAAACTCGGTAAATCCATAGTCCAAAAATTCGTCCTTGTACTCCCGCTCAGGTTGCGGTATGACTTTCTTGCGTCTTTCTCGGCGGCATCGACATACGAAGTAAAAGACAGTTTCTGGTAGCAAATAAGTCGATGCTGCAGGGAAAACAAGAGCCGGCGTACGAAATGTTTGGTCCTCCGTTGGAGAAGCTCTGGTCCAGTGCACAGTGCGTGTGTAAGGTAAGAAACTGACGAGCCAGTTCGTCACGTGGAGATATGACATCGACTGTCCTCTACAGAGTCGAAACGTTGAGTTTGGCCTTGCCCTCGACCACTGCAATCGATTACCTCACGCAACATTGTCTCAGGCTACGGAGGCTACAAACAATAGCTCTACTACTACTGCTTTTTCCCTAATCAAACGGGCGGCGACCAATGAGAACGACAATATAGCTGTTTTCCAGTTGACTAGCGTTCGATCAGAAGACCAGAACATCAGTCGCAGAGGATGAGAGAAAATTATGATCCAATATCTTAAAAAAGCTTAAGGCCTATCATAGCGAATACTGTAGTGGACCTCAATCTTACTTTAACTAATTCTAGGTAGGAAATCCGTCGTTACCCATAAATTTTCTTCATTTTACCCAACTTTGGGTAATTACCCAGAGTTTGAGAACCCCTGCTCTAAAGTACTTGCGACTTCGGGAAGCAGTTATTATTCATGTTCGCCATCTAAAGGAGGATTATATTAAATCTGTTACGGCCTCTAAATCTACATATTCGACATGGAGATCTGTTGATGAGTTGACGAACAGGAGAAGGAAAATAAATCCAGTTGATGTAGACCTGCTACGTGACGTTTTCAGTCAGAATTTTTCTGATTCAGTCAATGGTGAGTTCTCGCCATCACTTCAAGAATTGCCATCTTCTCCGTTGACAGTATCGATACAGGAAGTTCATAATGTGATACAGCATTTGAAGAAGGGCTCGCCTGGCCCGGATGCTATACCTCACTGGATACTTTGCGATCATGCGGATATTCTCGTTCCGGCAGTCCACCATTTGATAAATTTGAGTTGTGCGTCTGGAACTGTACCTTGTGTTAATAAAGGAAAGCGAATCATTACACCAGTACCCAAAAATGCAATCGTCCGTTCAAATCAACGTGAATATTTGACGCCCATATATCTATTTTACCTGTGAATTCAAAAGTAATTAGTAGAAAAAAATAGTACAAGAACTGGCTTAGCAAGCTATCATATACTAATGGAACCATTTGCCAATTCCGCTTAGTTTTGTTCCGGGAATGGAACAAGGCACAGTCTGTGCTTCTAAACATACATGTATACACACCATATTTTGTCGTACTCTGGATTACCCCAGGAGCAGTGAGGATTGCTTATGCTGGGATTTCCAGAAAGGCTTTTGGATTCTGTGGCCTCACCGTGTCCATTGTGCCAGGTCTTCCTTATCAACAAAAGGAGCATACAAGGAGATAGTACAATGGACTGCTTCTCTATTTATCTCAAGCGACAACTCCGATGTTGAAGAGTGGTAAATGAACTTTTCCGATTGATTTGAGCGGTCCCATAGTAGTGGTGTCTCCGCAGGGAAGATGCTGTCTGGGCCCCTTACTATTCGCAATATCGCCATGGATAGTAGAGAGGCAATAATATGGTCAACTCAATTGTGGTGAAATTCGGCCCGATGGATGTATCGCTTCCTTCATTTTCTTAGGAGTTGCAGCCGAAGACCACCTTGCTCGTAAAGAGTTCCCTACACAACAAAATCGTGGGCCACTGTGCATGGTATGAATCTTAATTGTTTCCAAGACAAAAAGTCATGAACTTTCTGTACGGACGCGGGCGCTCCTCTTCATCTCGGAAATCTAACGTGATGCAATCCTCTGACGTTATCATCATGAAGCTGTTTGGGAAGCCAGGTGCTAGGTGTTGCTAGGTGTTGCATTATCGACGAGACAAGCTTCATTGGCAAAGTCATATTGGAGTACAGCCTTGCCAAAGGCCAGAAAAAGGATTTATTATGCCTTTAACCCCTCCTATGAAACATGTTTTCCGGCTAATTCCCAAAGTTGTGTATGGTGAGTACTGTGCTCTAAATTCGCTTCAGTATTGACATATACGTATACCTCTGTCCTGGTATAACAATTAAGCGATTCACGTTTTTATCGACTCACATCTCAGCTGGGAAAAGTTGATTGAGTAAGATATTCAATTTTACATGCTCTACTGACATAAATACATTATGTGACCAAAACCTTCAGCGACCCCACACAAAAGGCTTTACTAAAAAAGGCCAAAGGTAATAGATCATCCTCATCAATTTAAATTATTCGACAAGGCGGGGGGGGGCCAAATGACATAGTACAGAGACTCTCCAAAAGATTCCATCCACGTGGGGGGGGGGGGTGAAAGCTAAAACAGTCCTATTTAAGAATTCATTTATAAGTATGCATTACCCTTGTACTTATTATTAATGTTTGTGATTAACTGAAAGTATTTTTAACGCAACTTCAGAATCTGCTGTAAGAAGTTCGAATAAAGCTACGATTATTATTACTATTATTATCAAAAATAGGTTGCGCACTGTATGAGATGAGTAGGGTAGTGCATGTACAGGAAAATTCGGTGCTGATGAAAGACCGCCAAAGCATATCATGAAACGTCAACGGGCTGCTTAATATTCTAGACATTAACACATTTAAATTACCATATATACAAATGCGAGTACAATAGAATTTCTAACCCTGAAATCTAACACTCAATAGGACACACAAAAGTTTCCTCGCGCTACGAGGTTGATAGTGAATTAGTCGGTTGCGATCAGTAGCACGCAAGAAAGTGTACCTGTCCATGACATAATCGGCTCAGTGCTAAGAATAGTGTGGAGATTGAAATGAATAATCAACCAACATTTCATCGAGGTTTGAACTATAGCGTGACTGAAATGAATTTCGTGTCGCATTTGCTCAATGTTATCTCACTGAAGTGTCTCCCCACGTCCAATGAAAATAAGAATTCGATGAACAACGCAATTCTGAATCTATGATAACTTGTTTTATTACTAGGAAAATGTTTCGAAT
>CAJQUW010000585.1:0-247748 GCA_907163375.1 Prostheceraeus crozeri | reverse complement strand
GTGCAGTGAAATGAACTAAGCGGGTATTTCACGATGCACACTGAAGGCCCCTGGGAAAAGTATTTTATGAATCAAAAAGACATGGACCTCACGAATGGAGGCGAATCTTATCATAGTTTATGAGCCTTCCTATGCGTAGTTGGTGGACATGTTAAAAAAAACAGGGTATAATTTAGTGTATGCACATCATACGGTAAGTTCATTTTAGTATTTGCTATAGTAAGGGATGAATTGTTGATTTAGGGGTTTTTTCGAAAAACAGTCGAAACTGAGCGGAGGTACACCATTCAGCTTTTCCATTAGCCTATATTGCTGGGTAGTTGACGGCTCACGATAGCCTTCATCCATTGTTGTTGCGCATTGTTTGTGTTGCAGTGCTGATCGAAAAAGAAGGATCTATTAGGAGGAGGAGAACTTTGGAACATTCTCCTTTTTAAAGACGATGTTCTGGAGGCGCTACTGTCAATTCGGAAAGCAAAGAGTAAAGCGAAAAAAACGCATGGGTAACTGTGGTGCACCCTCCGCAATCGCCGTTCACACAATTGACGAATCTGTTTCATATTCACGACTTTATTCCTCCTACGGAATTACACCTTTTATGCGGACCAGTAAACACAATATACGTTGCTGGAATGAAAGAAACTTTTCTACTCGGAAGTGATGGCCTGAGTGGTTCGCGCACAGAATTAGATTGTTTAACCGCATCACTTTGCTAGAAGTGTAAACTGATTCAAAGCGATGGTAAACGCAGGAACTTACTAAGTGGGCAAATAGAAATTTTCAATGTTTTGCAGAGATAGGAAAATAGTCGTTGGTCGCTTTCGGATTGCTGTGAATTCCTTCAAAATACTCCGATCGCCACAATTCCTTCAGATTCGGCGAATTCAGATCATTGCGCAAATGTTTTCTCGATAATGTTGGGACCTCCAATCAATATTAAAAAAGTTAGCAGGCGCACGAAAAACGTTCACAAACCTCTCTGTAGAACTTGACATCGACTGTGTCTCTTCGCTGTGTGATCCGGTTGATAACAGTCACTGAAACTTCATACAATTTGGCGTGTTCAATGTTGAACTGGCTGCTCATTGTTCGATTGCTATGGTATTGTCAGTAGATTGTGCCATTTCATTAACGCTACATGTTTCAATGTTTCCCTTCTAGTCAACAGAAGAAGAGACAATCGGTCTAATTCTGTGGGTTAACGGCATGACGAGTCCAAAGTGATCCACTTCTTGGTGGTTCGTTTACGGGAAATGCCAGCAGAACGTTTTTGTGAAATGTGGACAAACTAGCCGAGATAGTGCCTTCATCCTGCATGAAATTTGTAGAAACGCTGCGGGATGCTAAGGATACGAAGTCACCGACGATTACAAGGAGAGAATTCAGAAATTTCGTGAGTCCTGTTTGAAAGCGGGGCTAAGCATCACCCCAAAAGTGCATGCTGTGATGTACCACATTATTGACTTCCGTTCATTCAAAGGACGAGGTCTCGGTGCTTGGAGCGAACAAGTAAATGAGCTGAGGCTATACAGCACCTGCTTGAGATGACATGGAATTTTCAAGATCAGCGATAGAGACCATCCAACTATTATAAAAAGCAAGTTTTAGGAGCAGTGCGAATTTTCATCAATCATCATTTGTAAATAGAACTGATTGTAACTGGATGAGTCCAATTATCTCACAGAGAGAACGACCATGTTTGTCGATCGATTTCGAGTTTATATAAAGCCCATCTTCAGGACAATACAGTAGCTGTCCAATTAGCATTCAACGTGATCTATTGTTATACATGCAGACAGTGTTCAAACTTACATTAGTGAGACACGGCGACACCTAACCACGAGAGTGAATGAGCATCTGAGAGGAAAGCCAGTCCCTACCGAAGTGAGCTGTCATCCACACGAAGACAGCCAAAAGGACTTCAAAGTTTCATTTAGAAGTGTTCACACCCGCATTGCAGAGACACTATGTATCAAATCAAGTACTAATGTACTAATAAATGAGAACTCTTCATCTGTGCCTCTCCAAATGTTCTAATTTTAGCTTCTTTTAGTGAATTGCATTGACCATGATTTATCCATGTATAAAAACTGTTGTCTCAGCTATTGTACTGTCCTGAAGATGGAATTTAAATAAACTCGAAATCGATCGACAAACATGGTCGTTCTCTCCGTGAGAACTGATTGTGTTCTGTCTAAAAAGGAGTTTTACTTTGACCTTGTTTGCTTAAGTGTGGGTAACAATAATTTTCGTTCGGAAATATTCGACGGTTTTGAAAGATTAAAATTGTAGAATTCAGATGACAGACAAAGAGGGTGGCCTACATACATGAACATCGTATAACATAGCAAATGGAGATAGATCAGAGAAATATTTCATGAATATTGGTCTGTTTAATGACTGCGAGTTTTAGCAGGTGAAAACTGTTTATAATGCATGTGCTCTTATCATCAAAATTCTGTGATTTCGTATTATTTGTGAATGCTTCTTATACGTTATATCCACAGAAGTAATCTATTTTCGTGGTTACATCTATGTATAGCTGAATCTAAGGATGCACAACAGTAGTCAAAAATGTTTCATTTACATATGTTGGTAAACAGGCTTTTTTGAAATGCTGACGTCTCATATTACATTTTCATTTCATGTAATGTCAGTAGAAAGTCGAGACATTGTAGGCCTATAGTACCGGTAAATGCTGTACACCCACTTTGATGTTGGTTGATAGTATATTACACCTCGATTATTCAAATAGTTTCTGCGAAAAATGGCTTTTCAATTTGAAAATGCAGCCATTTTGAAAATTTGAATTATCTCATAAACTAGAAGTAGGAAATTATAATAATTTAGATTTTCTGATAGTTCAGATCATTCTCCAACGAATAAAGTTTCGTTGATGATATATATTCATAATCTGAGGCAAGGTGTGCACAGGTGGAAATCATCAAAACTGGAAAAATTTGCATCTGACTCTGCTGAACTCTGAAGCTCAGTGACAATAACTTCCTTGCTTTTATTAACTTATACTTGGCAATATTCTGGCTTTGGCTTCAGCTTTTTAGGAAAGAAGTATTCAGATGTAAACATGCACAAGCATTCGATGGCTTCCGGAAGGGTTCCTCGGGAGATAATACCTTTGATTCGCGATGAGGAAACAATTAAGACCTTCAATTAACTTTTCAATAACTTTCACATTAAGAAAGCTTATGTTGATCGAAACAAGAAATCAGACAGGATTCGCAAAGTCATATATGTATATATGACACTAGTAATAGTCATATATGTATAGTCATATATGACACTGTAAATCGCTCAATACCAATCACATACGAAGGATGCATACCAAAATATTTTTTTGTTATATTTCTGTATTCTCTTGGTATATATTTGTATGCTTTTCGTATGTTATTTCAAATGTGGTATGCTTTACATACTAAAGCCATATTAGCACAATGTTAAAAGAAAGCATAAATCATGTCCAAAGTATCTTGATTTCAGGCCTTTTGTCAATAAAGATCACAATAATGTTAGTACTGTTCTGCAAGTAGTGAGATAATGACATACAAAAGTCATTCTTTCAATACTGAATTCGATTTTGATACACGTAAGTCTAAGACATTTCATGAATAATTAATAAGATTTCAACCATCAACAATTATGTATTATGCAATTTTGAAATTAAGCATATTATCAATCGGAAGTAAAAACACATTATAATTCATGAACGCAAAAATAGTCATGTTTGAGATATAAAAGTCAACATGATTTAACTAAAGATATCATTTAAATGAAATGATGTTTATCAACTTGGGTCATAAAGTATTGTTAAATAAACGTCCTGTCAATGTTGCCAGACAAGTAGCATCGACCGCATATTCGTGGAGCATAAAATTCACAATAAATCTAATGTACTCAAATATCACTCTATCAAACAAAAAATATTTACCACTTGTATTACCGAAAAAAGTTATTTGACAGTAGTATGTAATACATACAATTTTTTGCTATGTGACTTAAAGCTGCACATACCAAATGGATACCAGAGGCATACGAATAAGAATCAATTTGCATCGGGTCTCGTATATAAAACATACCAACAATTCGTATTTCAGTGTAAAACATCCAATCACAGATAGAATAGTTCGTATCGCTACATACCAATCACATACTAAAGTAATTGAGATGTGGTATGAAAAACATACCAGATCTCTGTAGACATACCAGAATCTCGTATCAGATGTTAGTTTCAAATTGTATGTAATTTTGGTATATGTTTGTATGTAATTTTCGTATCCAGCGATTTACAGTGAGAATGAAAAAATCAGAATAATGATATTCAATATTTTTTAGGCACAAATGCACTTATTCAATTACTTTTTTAAAGGGAAAATCATCATTGTAGTCTAACGAAACGCACATTTATTGAAGATGTCTTTGTACATTATCACGGATATTTTCGAAAAATTTGAAAAAGATGCATTGGTGCACACAGATTGTTTGAAATAAATGTTAAGTCAGACAACACAACATATTCCAACAACATGCAACTAACAAATAAGAATTAGGTGAGTTTAAAGTTTGCACGATTTGTGAATTCAACGAGACATTGAAATTTATTATAACCGACCTAATCCTTAATCGTGGTTCAGTTTTGAAAAATTGAAATTGATGCACTATCTGATGCTTCCATTTTGTCCAAGAGAAGTAGCCGCTTGAATTGATTTCAATGTCTTTCAATTTTGTAGAATTATTCACACACTCTCTCCGATTTTCATAGGTCTGCAACGTGATAAAAAATCAATAAAAGTCAATATATGATGTATAGTGGCCACGTTGTGTTTTTTAGGGGTTATACCTCAAGTCTCATGCCCACTCTAGAAACCAAATGGAGAGTGTTTTACATGTCCTACGAAGTGTAAATAGCAAATTTGAAAAGAATCTGTCGAGCCACGCAAAAAATCTGCCGTGGCACGCATATAGGCATTACGTTTTCTCGGACGTCTTTCATTGAAAATATCGCAACATGAAAAACATCGTATATTAAAACATTGAATATGCATCCAATTAGTGCCAAGATTTTCATGGTCTGAGCATCGATATCTGTACAGGTCTCATGATGCTCCTACGAACATAAAATTTCAAGAATAAGTAGTGCAGGCTTATGTATGTTTACGAATACACAGTATTTGAAATATCAAATATATATATATATATATATATATATATATATATTATTGTTACAATGATTTCGTTTACGAAAGGGAAAATTTCAGTTAAGTTGATGCCATCAATTTAAGTTAAAGGCTAAGTAACATGAATTTAAATTGCCAAACTAGTCAAATTCATTGAATCAATTATTGAAGCGATTGAAGATATAAATAAGTATATGATTATTTTTGATTGCCGATTTATTTTTAAATTTGTGATGTTTTTTTTAATGTTCCGATGCTTTCATATAGATCCTTTCGAACAAGCGGAACGTGCATGATTGTTCAAGTTGAGAAGCACTCGAAATTGGGTAAACATGAAGGAAAAGAATACCTTCAGTTGGAAATATAGTCTTTAGATATTACTGGATATGCAATGCTTAAATGTAATTTTAATTGAAAGAAAATGTATCTTACTTTTTGAATATGACGGTGATAATTCCGACAACCACTCCTACACAAAGAATGCAGGAAGAAGATATCACTGGTATCAGCCAGGCGCGGGAGTCACCTTCAGTCATCTGAAGCAAAACATGAAAATTTATCATTATACGGCGATACCAGTATTACATATTTATCTTTCGCTGAATTAAAATTCGTCCAAGTGTTTCACTCCTTTTTATTTTTCGCGCGAAGTTAAATAGTTAAAGTTGAAAACATAATATGTACAACCCAACGTTTTGGGCATTCTCCCGTCCTCAAGGGCACCAGCGGTAAAAGTGACACAAATGAAGATTCGCTTGTCTGACTGCGGATGGTGTGAACAAGATTCAAACAAGATTCAGAAATCGATTAGTTCATATTTGCAATTGTTTTGCGGAGAAAGACGTTTAGTGTAGTTCGCTTCCATTAAGCGAGTATCTAGAGGGTAAGAACACTTTTCAAGAGTAATCAAATCAAATATGTGTTCTGACTCTCTAGATACTCTCCTGATGGAAGCGAAACAGCAAGCGGCTTTCTCCGCAAATCAATCGCAAATATGAACTAATGGACTTTTGAATCTTGTTCACATCATCCGCAGTTCACAGCATTTTAAAATTCAAACAATTATTTTTTCTAAATTTCGCAATTGTATCTAAAATAATCGGCAGAATTTCGTGAAAATTATTTTTTAAAGCATATTTAAAGCCTATTTAAAGCATGCTGTCTGGTGATGCTGTCGATTTTGCATTTTGAGCAGTTCTTGTCACTGTAAATAGCATTTGAAAATTCAAACAATTATTTTTTCTTCAATTTCATTTTTATAAGTAGTATGTATAGAGCATGCGTACTATTAGTCACCATACCAAGGTAAAAAGTATCTGAGTATCAATTGACATAATTTAGTGACCACATTTCCTAAACGGGCAAACTACAGAGGTTGCAAATCAAGTTAAGACTCAGAATTCTTATCAATAGAGGTGAAAATTCAAAATGTCGAAAAAATGTGGTCGTAAATTTCTTTTCATGTGATTCCTGTGGCTAAACTATTGGGTCTACAAAAACAGCTAGCCGACCAATCAGAGAGAGACAACATTAAGTAAAGAAAAGTTACTGAGGGAGACGTTCAAACAACTATAGAGAAAGTCTATAGAAGGTAAAGTGTCAAGTAGTCAACCCAAAAAAGTGTCTGCATACAGTAAAAATTTTATATCAAAAGATTCAGTTTTTTGCAGAGATTACATTGCGTTCCTGCTGTCCAAAAAATTAATTGAGCGGTTTTTAAGAAGCTAAATTTTTGCAAATTTATATACTACCGACATGACGCCGCTTTATAAGTAATATGAAACTTCTTGGATATCAAAAGGAATGAATGTCTGCTAACAAGCATCTTAATTAAGCGGAACTTGGGCGGATTATTGAGGGAATTCCATGAGCCGCACGCACTGTAATGCAAATCTTCATGAAAAAGTCGAAATCTTGTTATGCTTTCTTGGCTGAAATTTCAAGTTTTTAATTCAGCTTTCATCGGCGCGATTTTGTGATTCTCTAAATTCATGTTTCATTTCTTGAATCTGAATGGTGATGTGGACCCATTTACATATTTTTAAGCTTTGAAATTGTAACCTTTGTCTTTGATTATGTCATTTTACTCTTTCGGTGGCAGGTTGCTTGCGATATGATCAAGCTTAAGAAAATACTCTTGAAACTGAGCATGAAACCAATAGAAACCAATGTTAACTTAACAAACATTATCTCTCTTAAACATCATCATAACACGGAGGATCTGTAAAATAGACCTGCTATCATTCCTATCATGATTACTATGCATTACTATCATGATCAGTTAATTGCGTGGTAATTTCTTATAAGCTGCAAAAATTTGCATATCTCACATTTGGTAACAATACCCAACTGTGTTCAACTCGAGTTCATCTAATAAAATGGAAACCGTATACACTTTGGGGATTTTATAAATGCTGAGTTGCTACTCTACCTTGACCTCTACTGGCTGGACTCTGTCCTTCTTTCAAATGCCTGAGGTACATTTCAGTCAATAGTGACTCTATTTTTTTTGATAGATGCTAATCTTTCTCTATTATAAATTTAATTTTTGAGGCTGTGCATCTTAAATGTACAGGACCGCGCTTGGTCGGGTTTGAGCGTCCAGGATTAAGCGGTCGAAACGCGATCGTCCTGACCAAGTTCCTGTAGATGACCTCATTAAAAATAGTCAAATAATTTGTATGCATATTTTGTACAATTCTATTTCACGTTTTAGCTTGAGGAACTGATATTAATTCTCTTACACACTTGGTAGATTTTAGATAGCGTAATCCCGCTGTGTTGTTAGCTAGATCTGGTATTTTGATTGGAAACAGACCTGTCCTCTTATCATCTGAATGGGCAGACTGTTAAATAGGATCTTTTCAATATATAAGTGATAAACATAATTTTGAACAGAACGACTTACTCGCCAGTTCATTACACATGAGGAGAGGAGAAGCGTTGTTTGTCCTTCTAGTAAGTATTTTTAAAATTTTTAGACATTTTAGGATATAAAAATTTTCTTTTAAATCATACTTTGTACCTATTGAAAAGTAACTAGTCATTAGCTTGTTTTTTTTTAACTTTGTTACCTTGACGCACTTTGCTACGTTGAATAATGCAATCACTCTATGTCCTTTAGTGATGCGGAAACAAGGAATATCGACAGACATAACAAAACTTACTATTGTCGTAGTTTGGACATTCTGATGATGCGTTGATGTAAACACTGGTGCTGCCGTGGTCAAAATTGATGCGTCATTGACAGACGAAATTTTCACTGAAACATTGTAACCACCAAATCGAAGTGATTCTGTTATCACATTGCCCATATCTTTAATCCTAAAATAATAGAAATGATTAAACTTATTGATACATTTATAGGAAAGAGCATGCCTTACATTGAGGGTGTATTGACGATTTTCTTAAAAACTTCTAGAGGAAGTCCATATCTTGTGGCAAGGTCAATGTCGATGGATCGTTTATGGCGCGGAATGTTTGCGAGAACAAGATCAGAGCAGAGAGCATTCACTCGAGGTAAACTGACAAGAACAGGAAGAACAGCTTCACCGTTGATAATGAGAGGATAAATGTCCCTTTCATACAGAATATGACTTGGGCTGGTTATTGGATATTCCTCATCAATTGTTTTTCTGAAAAAGAGGAAAAGATGATTGAGATACAAGTAAATGTGCGGTGACATCGTGCATGTTGAAAGATAAAATCGATGAATTCAACTGTATAATTCTGTGATTTTGGCGACAATAATAAAAGATGGCATATTCGTATTAAGGCAACAACACATGTCGCTTGTCAGGTCTTGTCAATAGTGATTACTGTTCTAACAAATTATAAGAGCATGGTATGCAATGCACATTGCACAATCCTCAGTAAAAACCGTTAAGTGACAATAATATAGAAGACTATTAAATCAGTTTATCTTTTATCATTATGTAACAACGACAAGTATACTGCATACCAATCCGATACTATCTTATTCCACAAAAATAGCATATTGATTCAATATTCGAGGTTAGGAAAATCACACCTAGGATTACACTGAGGCCATATTTAACAACGTTGCGCTTCAATGATATTCATGACTACTGCAACGCCGTCTAGACCTCAGCTGACCATAAGTTGGACTTGCAAAAATGCAAGGATCATATCATTTGCGTGGAAAATGTGAAAAGTAGTGCACAATTACAGGCATTAAAATATGACAGGGACAGCCAAAGGTCGAACATAATCGAATTTTGGTCGAACATAATCTGTAATAAGATTACAGAATATTTCAAATACATGTAGCTTCATGAAATAGAAAGATGTATAAAAATTTGAAAATCATTAAAATTCTCTTCTTCGCATGAATGAGTGCGCGAGAATGGCACAAAATTTGACAGTAAGACAAAAATTCCAGTAATTCAAATTTTGATACTCACCTGTTCCATTTTGTTGCTGACTGGTCTGGTCGGCAGCAAGCAACAAAATTGATGTTACAATAGTCATTTGTCTTTTTTGCAATGAACTCTCGGAAGCTGCGACTGACAAATCGATTGAACTGCAAAATAACAAGAAAGATAATTTCATATGAATATATGCCCACTTGAACTTCGAATTTAGCGCATTCACTGTATATGGAATACTTTTTGATATATTTGTATAATAATATAATCAGGATATGTGGGGAAATCCGCCGAAAATGTGCATTTTGGAGTGTCAAAGAGAAAAGCTTTTAACCATATGATTTGATAGGCTAAATTTCTGAGTTGATGATGCAGAAACGTATGTACATGTAGATACGACAACCACACCATTTATTGTTTTCATGCTTTTGTTTGGTCATGAATATTTTTGGCAACGTCGGTCTTATGACATTGAATTTTGCAGGAATCTTCTAGTAAGTCATTTTCCGGACCCTAAACAAAGCATTTCAGCCTTGTAGTATTTGATTTATCAAATTTCCCATAAATTAAGGCATATGTGAGAAAAAGGTTAGTAAGAATCAAGAAGTTTTGAAAGTTTAGGTTCGAACGGTTTGGAACGGTCAAAAAATGGGAATTTTCGACTTTTATGAATATTTTTTAGTATGAAAAATCATGACATAACGGTTTAAGGAATGGCATGATACGAGATAATGACACATCTTTCTGAAGAAAATGAACATTGAGAGAGTAATGGCATAATTTTAAAATTAGAATAATCGGAAATAAATTTCGCGAAGATGCACATTTTTGGCGTATGCCCATGCGCCAATGTTGCCAGTGAAAAATTCATTGTCAATGTCTGATTTTATCAAGGCTCAGTACTAAGTCCTTTTCTCTTCACCATCGTCATGGATGGAGGCTATTTCTCAAGATTGCGGTCGTGGATGCCTTGAAGAGATCTTCACGAATGACCGTGAATTTTCTATGCTGGAAGGCGAGCGTTCTTGAAGTCAAAATCAAAAATACCAAAGTTTTTTCAGTCGCAGTCATCATGGTTCAGTGGTAGGTCGACGAAAGTTGCCCTTTGCAGGAAGAGTTTAGGAAGAAGCTGCATTCATTGCTGAGGTTGCGAAATATGAGCGCATCAACAGTTTGCAAATTTGTCCTTTATTGGTGCTGATCACAAATTCAAGTGCTGGTGTTGCACCTGAAAAGCGTTGCAAGGGAGAACTCTGGATTTCACAGCCACAGCTCACCGAGATAGCAACTGTCAACGACTCGCATGATGTTGTTGTGGACTTTTGCTATTTGGAATGCAGGAGGAGCTTCTAGAAATGCCAGCTTGTGTCCAGCTCTGACAAAAACAGGCATTTGTCTCAGACGCTTGGTCACATCTGCAAAGCATGCGGAAGAAGCGCAGTGATGAATGATTGAATGACATGAAGCTCAATGACACGATGGATGATATAATGTGTGGTCAAAGCATGGTGAGCGACGCTCGATGCGTGATTTTCGGATGATGCTTGGCCTCAATGCTTTTGAGCAAATTGCTTGATGTGGTTTGATTCATTTCGAAGAAGGTCCAACTACAAATGACAGAGGATGGTGGTAGATCTCGAAATAGCGGGTCCCAGGATCAAGGCCGTCAGAGAAAGAAGAGGGCATGGAGCTACTCAATCTCATCCCTCGACTTTCACACGACAAAACATATTGGAGAAGGCGTATTCACGTAAACTGGAATGGGCGTAGCTTGAATCTCGCACCCTGAACCTGGAGCTCAATCGAAACTATAGGAGGAGCATGTGCAGGTAGGAAGCAAGAAATTTCAGAATGCCAGTTCATCTATGTTTGTGAAGTTGAAGGTTGAGAAAGATCAAAAAGACGAAGGTTAATAAAATCAGGGACTATAAATAATTAATTGAGAGTCAAGTAATTCCACATGAACTCCTGATTATTGTTTCATGATATTCATAGCGCTAAACATGCAAGTCACTTTAAAATCTCGAGGAGCCAGTGATTGTTTACGATCACTGCTGAATATAATTTTCACAAACATAGAATTTTCAGCAAGTAGCATTCCAAATATATGTGTCAGAGCACAAGGATGATGTCAGTAGAATTGAAGGTGCTTTTAATATTGTAAGAGGTTAAATAATTGGATTATTCGCCGTCTAGGTGAAGGTATTTCGAAAAATGAAAAATCTATAAATGATAGTGTGATTGACATTGAAATATGTCACGTATATATTTTAATGCTGATGTGAAAGTTTTATCACAATACATGACATCGTAGAGTTAGGAAGCATCTGGCATTCAAAATAATCTAAAATTAAAAGACAGACATGAAACTGTAAAATGTCCTATTTACGATCACCGGCAGCATTCGGGCATTCTCTGGATTGTTGGAACATAGGTCGACCGTTACAATGTTGTGATACTTCTAATCCACATTTCCTTCCTCACGACTTCCACTGACATTCTCTGAGCACAGCCACACGACCATAGGATCACAAGGATATATCCTGAACTGCCGTTCCACGGACAATACAGTTGAGTTTTGTATTTATTTCAATGCTCTTTCACTGCTTCCTACTTATCTGAAATTTTCAAAATGGGTATATAAACGAAGACAGTCATGAATATGCTATAGAAGTAAGTCTGCAGTAAGGAAATTCCATAAATCTGAACTTCTTTTCAATATCCCTAAAAGGGCAGCGTATATGGCATGAGGATGAAATTACTCACTGTGTTTCTTGTTATGAAGTCGGGAACGGTGAACTTGAGAATGATGGAATATGCCAGTTCATCAGCGGACACTGAAATCGAAATGTTGAAGATTCTATTAGAATGAGAACTTCAGGGTGCTTCAAAAATAATCATCCGATTTCATGGCATTATCTCTCTCTTTTGCATTAACACAGACTCTCAAATTATGAGGAGATAAAATGCGTATGCAAGGATTTCATACATCACTTTGTAAATAGCTTGTGCTGCTTCCTTCTATAACACGGAATACATTTTCAAAAATACAGATATTTTGACCTCCTCTGGAGACTCGGCAAATATCGAGACGACAGCAACCATGTCGTTTGTCACTAGTTTCTGCTTCAGAATGCGATGTCGCACTTTAGTCATGTTTTGGAAATGGAGACACGTAAATCTTGTCCTCCACATATCTCAGAGAAAAAATACAAACTGCTAGGACATATGATTTCGATGACCATTTATAAAAGTCTGCGGCCCGTTGCGACCGACTGATGTGGCTCACTGTTCAAAATTCGCTGAAATTCACCATGTCCGTGCGATGACGAAGCATTCTGTTGAAAAACTTAGTCGTCTGACTCGGCCTGAATCTGAGGGAGAAGTCATTTGTAGCATTCATGAGCAAGTACGTGACACAGGTGAAGAAATAAGGTCCAACTCTGACTGAATTACGACGTTGCATGCTTGTTGACGCATGGCACAAGCTGGACTCGATGTTTGCCGAGCACCAAAGGAGACTATATAGAACACTTGTAAATTTTGTAAAAGAAATATGCTCTAAGATTGACATTTTTCAAAAATGTCTGTCTGACAGCCAGAAGAACATAACCATTTACAACATGATGTACAAATATCGCTATCTCTACAAGTATTCAAACATTTATTTTAAGGCTCTATGTTGACAGTAGCGATAGATTCTTTTCGAAACACCCTGAATTCTTAGGTGACTTCCAGAACATCAAAGAGCAACTATACAAGGTGTCCCAGAATTCGGTCCATTTTTGATTTTTGGAAATTGAGTTTTCTGCAGCAGTTCATTTGACTACCCTGCAAATGGCCCTGATATTTGACATTTTCAAAATTGTCTGTTTTCATTATTTGGTGTGATTTTTTCTTAATAAATTACAAGAAATTTTGTCTTGTCAATAGACGCAAATTCAGCTACTTTAAAACTGACTGTAGCGGTTAATTTAACAGTAGGACTAGTAATTTAAGGCAACAAATGTGAATATCAAGTCTCAAGCAAAATATAGA
The DNA here is from genome assembly GCA_907163375.1 of Prostheceraeus crozeri. NCBI lineage: Eukaryota > Metazoa > Platyhelminthes > Polycladida > Euryleptidae > Prostheceraeus > Prostheceraeus crozeri. The sequence continues at coordinate 234,130 of CAJQUW010000585.1, read as the reverse complement.
CACAATATCTTCACAGTATTCATTATGAAGAGAGACTTTCTTTTTCCAATGACAGAAACCACTGAGAAACTCTTTTGTTTGAATTATATCAATTACGTACCTACACTCGCCATCTTCACTTTCAATATTTCCAAATATCTTGAACCCTTTTCTGAAGCAACAGCATCGCGCAATAGTTCCTACCATGTTGAAAATAATGCAGGCGATGTGAAGTGAGCTTACCTGATCCTCTTGAAGTTATACTCAATCAAATTGTGCTTCGTTTATATCATAAAAGAAGTGTCTTCTATTCAGCTAGAAATTCTGTAAGAAATATGGCTCGTGAATACACTCCAATGCAGTTGGTTACTGGAATTGAGCATCCAACTAATGACCAATTTTACTTGTAGCCAAATAAAGAAATCGCAAGGCGCTGTGCTCGACATAGGTCCTCCGGTCGAAAAATGCGAAGCGGTAGAATTCTTGCGGCGGAGCACAATTATAGTAATTTTATCGTAAAGTCGAAGTTCTAAAAATTTACATGTATATTCTGCAAGCGCATCACAACTGTCACCGACCTGTCACAATTTCGCAATTTTTTAACAAGATTTAATTAAGACAGGTCGAGTTTATGTTGAATGTCAATATTGCAGGTACTGGAGACGTTCGTATAGAATTGATTCAATTCCACTAGAAGACCTTTGCTCAGCGTTTTCTGTTGTTGAAGACAGAATGTCACTCGCCGCAATGCATATCTTAGGCACATTGTTTGTAAGATTTGTTCAAAACTTAGCAATTACAAGCATATTTTCCGACCTGTCAGTTTCATTTCTAAATAAACCTTTGGTTGGTGCGATTTTATAAATAAACGACATTGAGTAGTAAGAACTGCGACTTTTTCCATGGCCACGCTTGCTCTCTATTGTGGTACACATCTATTGTGTTGGAAGTAGTCAACCAACACAAGACCTTCCAAGACTCAACACAAGTCAACAAGACACAAGTCTTCCAACACAAGACCGAAGTCCAAGAACCCGCCTCAGTCAGCAGTATCCCGCCACCTCATGACGTGCGATCAGAAAGCGAATCTTCTGCTCACGGAAGATATGGGATTCCGTGTCCACAAGCAAGCTAGAGACCGCCTTCACTTGTTAATTATGGAGAGTGTGACTATTCGACAGCTCAAGCCGGATTTATGTCCCCAGAATGAACGCTTGTTCCTTCTCCGGTTGTGCTAACCTCTTTTTACATGCATTTCTTTCTCCCCTTTTACTTCACACCTTCGCACTATTTTACAGTATTTGACATTCTACTTTCATATTTTATTTAGTAACAATTTATGATAACTTTATTCGTAAACAGACCCAATATGACGTGTCTTCTATAATTTTTGATGCATGTGATTTTTAACTGTATTTACCAGTACATTTGCGTCTCCCGCATATTCTGTCTGTCATTCTTGATGTGTACCACAATAGAGAGCAAGCGTGGCCATGGAAAAAGTCGCAGTTCTTACTACTCAATGTAGTTTCATTTCTACCTATAAAATCAACCCTTCCAGTCAAATATATTTGAGGAACAGTTGAATTAAAGTTTAATGACAACTGAACAGTTCTTGATCCTACTGATGGTCATCAGGAGGCAGGAAGACGTTTACTATATGAAAAATATAAGCCTGTTGCATCTCTCGTTGCTCGAACATGTGTATTTGACCAATAGAAATAAATTAAATTAAATACAGTCAGTTTGACAAACTCTTCGTGATGCTGACACCAGCACTAAGCCATCTGAAGCAAAGAAATTGATAATAATAAAATTGCACAATAGTGACACAAGGATCGCACGAATTTTTGAATAGATGCGCTTGTCAACGTCTGCATCATTTGGTTAGAATCAGTCACATATTCAATTCTTAGCTTGTAATTGGTCATTCATGACCTAACTAAGTCGCTGAGTCGCGACCTTGAGCTAATTTAATTTCTTATCAACTTCAGATGAGTATTTTTTCTGTGGTTTACAGTGGTTGGAGAAGCCGTCTACTATGATTAAGTTATTTTCATTGATCATTTTAATGCATCGAAATAAGCAGAGAAATTATATATTTCTTCATTATGACAAAATTTCTGCTATTTTTGATGAACAGTACCTGATGATGAGAAATCTGAAAATTTCAATGTCACTATAACCAATATCAAGGATACAGGGATTTAATATCCTGCAATGTCAAGTAGAAATTCATTGGTTACGATAACACAACTGTCAAGTAAAAATGGTCGGAATTCGGTGACACCCAAGAAAAACGGTCGAATATTCAATCATTCAAAGCTTTAAGGCTTTTAGAGATTGGATTGGCGAGAGTTAGGAAGGAGAGGAACTCACAGGGACAATGTCCGGTATGACATTTTCTGGATTCTGTTTCGTTCTTTAGTCGTACTCCTCCAGATAAGCTAAGACATAAATTTCCATCTCCTTCACGCTGAGGATTCGTACATGTTCGTGTCCTGGTTTGTGTTCCGATTCCACAACTCTGGCTACAAGTACTCCAAGTTGTCCACATTGACCATCCTCCGTTCCTATCTGACAAATAAAGAAAGTGAGTTTGAGATAGATTTGATAGTGAATGAATAAACAGATTTCACATTGAACAGACGAAAAATAACTGCGCGTCTCAGTGGATTTGAACCACCGACCTCTGGCATTCTACGCCAACGCTCTACCAACTCTGCTATTCACGGGTGACGGTATGACATACGGTAAGTCTTCAATTGAAGAGTCTGCGTAATCCAATCTCCCAAGAAAACATGGTATTATCTGTCAAGCCAAACTATTAACAACAAGATATCAGTGATTCAATGCCAGCATTACACTTTGGATATTTTTGCATGAGATTCAGAAATTCCATGCATTTTAATGTTTTGAAATTATTGCATGAAAATCATGATAGAAAATTGAAATTCCTCTCATACGGATTGGCCATCCTGATGCTTAATTAAGCGACCATTTTAGATATGACCTGCAGCTTTGCTGTTTCCAATAGCATATGATTATATTAGAAGTCTTAAGAAACATTTTAAGACAGAAATTCATAATTTGTAAAGCAGACATTGCGTCTTCGACTCAAAAGAACCGGAAGTTCGGGCAAGTCAGAACGTTTAGCTACTTCATTGCTTGAAACTTTATCCCTCAACATGACATTTGCCATGGACCTCATTATTCTTCTGTTAGCGCATAATAACTAGCAATTGTCAAAGTCAGCAAGTATTAGTTAGCAGGCGTAGAAGGACCATGGTACTCACCAAAACATGAGAATCCATCAGCAGCAAGATGGTATCCATTCAAACATTGACAAACATAAGATCCAGGAGTATTGATGCATTCAAAGACACCTGCAGTTCCGTTACATTTGTTCATGGCAGGAGAGCGGCATTCATTGATATCTACAACATGATAATCATAACATAAATCATAATATAAACTTGTATTTGAACATATAGGAAGTATATAGTAGACAGAGTATCTACTCAAATAATGTCAACTTGCAGTAAAAAAATATTGAAAGTTTCAGTTTTTGCGTTCCTGCAATCACTTTTTAAGAAGATACATTTCTGCAAATTATTCCTGTGCCTGTATAGTAGCGATTTTGTACTTCTATGTAAGAAACGTATGGATATCAAGAGGAATGAAAACTAGCTAGCAGATATCTTGATTAGGCGGAAATTAAGCAGATTATAAAGGATATTTCATGAACAGCATTATAAAGGAAGTCATCATGTAAAAGTTGGGATCTTGTTGTGTTTTTCGGCTAAAATTTCAAGTTTTTAATTCAATTTTCATCGGCATGATTTTATGATTCATTGAATTTTATCTCATTTCTTACATTTGGATAATATTACGGACCCATACAAAAAATTATAAGCACATTTCGATGTCTTTGATTATGATATTTTGCTTTTTCAGTGGCAGGCAGTTTGTGATATGATCACGCTAAAGAAAATACTCTTGAGGGTGAGTATTAAATAAGTCACCCATTTCGGATTGCTCTCTCCAAGGTTGTCATGTCACGGAGGATTTGTATAATACTATTGTTCATTTCTCCTGTGTTGCTATCATGATCAGTCAGAACCATGGTAATTTCTTCACAGCTGAAACATTTGCACATCTCACTTGTGCCATTGGGTCTCAACTCGAGTTCATTTAATAAAATCGAAACTGTATACACATTGGGGATCTACTGAGTTGCTACTCTACCTAATGTACTTGCCTGTGTATTTCAAGTGTTACACGTGATAGTAAAATGACATAATAAAGATAGTCGTTGGAAAGGAAAACCAAGAAACAAATAAGTCCATTTCTATTATCATGGTAAGCAGTTTCATGGATGTAGCCTTTACTTATCGCGTACTAAGCGCTCACCCCAAGTGAACTGCGTGGACTCACTAGGTGACATGCCACGCGTAATTCATGCGTAATTACGGAGCACCCCAAACATCCGTGGTTAACAGCAGTTTGTACCTCTACCCGCGTACATACGCGCTGCACTAAGAGTCAGAAATCACTTGATCTGATGCTGTTAAAACATGGGAAATGTTTATGAATACGCGCGGGCGAGCGTTTATAGTTTGCGCGTCGACTACTGTTGTCTGCGTTGCCGCTTGAACCACGAATGAACCGCTAAGCATGTTCTGTCTGCCCTGAGCATGCAATTGAGGTCCTATCACATTTCTTAGCCATTGATGCATGCAGACACATGAGACGCAAAGTCTTCATAACAGAACTACCGACAGATGTTGCAGGAATGTCACGCATAGCCACGGATGTTTAGGGTCATGTGTAATTGCGCGTAGTCTCAAATTCAGTTTCTACAGATGATGTCCTGTGAGTCCTGCATAAAGAATGATCTCGAGTCAGATATTACTAGACATTGCGAAACATCTAGAACTGCAAAATACTATCCATATAGCCTATACAATAACTGCATACAATACAGTAGCACGTCAACTGAGCGAGCCAATTAGAATAGGGTATTCTTCAGGCAACCATGAAAGATTGATGGACACAGTGCATCACCCTAGTGGTAGGTAGCTGATGCTGACGCTGATAATTTGCAGTAAAAAGCGCTATCTATATCATAAAGCTGTGTCAGCGTAGCCTCATATGAACACTCATTGAAGAAATACTCGACTCTGAGACAGCATTATCGCATTAATAACTCGAATCAAAGACAGTGGAAGACGTCTTTGGACCAAATCCGCCATTGATTAAGCGTTTTATACCAAAAGCGATCTACTTCGTGTGTTCTAACTTTCTAACAGTGGCACCCATTTCCACTAACTCCCTCATCTTCGCTCTATAAATAGAAACTCAACCTTCAAAATCACTAGATTTGACAGAATTTTGAAATTCTTGAAAGTTTGACCAGTAATCTCCTCAATCAGTGCTATATGCAACGTCAAACTGGCTGGATGACCAAGAAGTTGCTTATGAGTGCAAAAAGAGATTGATAAGATTAATTTGTGCAAGGAATGCACCTGAAACATACACTAGCTGTGAAGGATCTTCCTTCACAAGTAGCTATTCCAATGTGTCTGTAGAATTGCATTCTACAGTTCTAAATGCCTTCAGATGTGATTAGATACATGCAGATGAAAGTTGCCTTGCAGATGCACAAAGAATTAGGAAAGATAGTGATGATTAGGAAAGGGCACAGAAATAGCTACTAAAACTTCGGATTGGTAAAAGACACTTTTTCTGAACGGCAACCCCTTCATTCATATTGTGTCCATTTTTCGACATTTCGTCACGCGCAGCCATGTTGATCCCACAACGGCAAAAATTTATTTATCAAAGGAAAGAGGAGATGCGATTCCAATGGCATCACTCCTAACATCGTGCGATGCCTAGAACGCCCACAAATTGCATTTGGAAAAGTTTTTGAAAATGATTCAAGAAGGAAAGGTTTCAATTAGTTGAGTTAAAGTAGCTTTTGCTGTTTGCTTGATATTCATAAAGTATTGTACTAGCATCAATGCGCTTTGCTGAGAGTCATCACGTAAAATGCTTTTAGTTTTCAGACCTTCGAAGAAAGGTACTTTCAAAAGAGGTCGTAAATCTGGCTTTCCGCTGGGCAAGATCCAAGCATTTTTTGTGAAAAGTTTGAAAATACGCTATAACTTAAAGTCATAAAAGCGAGGAGTCATAAACGTTGCGAAAATGCGGCTGGGGAGGTGAGTCAGCCATCATCCATCTATATGGATAGGGTAAAGTTAACGTGAGCTGAATTCCTGCTTTCATGACGAACACGAAAACTTAATTGACTTACTGTAATAAAAACAAATTTCATTTTTTATGGCCACGCCGCTTCTCTTAGTGAATTTACATGCTGAATAAAATTGCATCAGACATTTTGACAGAATATGGATTTGACTTTTTCTCACGAAGGCACAGAGATGCTGACAATGGCAGATGACAACAACAATGAAACACTTCACCAATCAAAATAAAGCAGAACCAACAGGGACGGTTAAAAGAAATAGAAGTAAGAATAAATATATGAATCATAATTCGTAGAAATCAGGAGAAAAAAGTAACAAGTTAATAAGAGAAAGTCACAAAAATCTCAAATTTAAAAGAAGCTCTTTCTGTACACTTTCATACAGACACTCTTTAAAATTGGCAGTGAAAATTTAAACATTTTAAAAAAACCTTTCAAATTCTGTCCAAATGTCTGATGCAATTTTATTCAGCATGTAAATTCACCAAGAGAAGCGGCGTGGCCATGAAAAATGAAATTTGTTTTTATACAAGATTGCACAGATGTGCGCAAGCTAAACTGTAATTTGACTTGCAATAAATCTTCTCCAAATGTATGGAATGAATCCTCAGCTTGTAGATGAGGAATCATCTGGAGATTAGAAACATGAAAAAGAATCATGAAAGTGGACAATAAATTAATGTTTCACAATTTCCTTTCTTTCACAGTGTTTCTAATATTTTTCCAATTGCTTTGATTATTTTTCGCTGGCAGCAGCAGAAGAAAATGTCGATGTAGACACATTTGCTCAGCAGAATTAATAAGTATGAGCTGCATCTTCAGTTGAAAAATTGGAACATGCTTCAACAGCCATTTCATTCAACTTCCTAAATCATCAGCTAGCCAACGTCAACATAACCCCCTGTTTAATGGTCAAATTGCAGCATAGACCTCGATGAAAATGAAAACTTACCAATGCAGAACTTCCTTCGAAGAGCGTATCCCTGCGGAACTGAGCATGCACAGGTCGTTGTTCCGTTGATGACAGAGCAGAGGCTGTGGCATGAAAATGCATATGGACAGGAGACGATCGCTGTAAATGTGAAGCAATGTGCTATGACATTTCGCTGACACTTTTAATGCATTTCAATGTGTATAAAGAAATGATGAATGGTTTAATAATTAATAATGAATTGAATAAAATAGGATGCTGTACATCCCTTCGCATTCAAGCTTTGTATGGGAATACGTCGACCTTTTACATGCCTACAGTGGCAGCTCGTTCATTCGGATAGATGGGACACTCCCACCTAGCAAGTATTGAATAATTCCGTTGTCTACAAACCTGACAATCCTGAACTCTAATGAACGAAAATTGTGAAAATTATTAAGTCAAATCAGAAGCCGAAACTGAGCTTTGAGGCGTTTTTGGCTTTTTGATTGGATCAGTCAAGAATAAAGTAGACAGTGCGTCATCTAAACGCGGGAACATACCTAGGGCACGACACATGCATCACCACGCGTGAATTAGTGGTTGAATATGTCACACACAGTATATGCATATCAGTGTGCTTTCTGCGCTGAATATATTCCCCCCCCCCCGATTGAATAAAGTCACTGTTGTCATGGACTGTGATCATGTTTAAAAAAAAAGTAGGCATTACTGTTTGCTTTTTCATATTTTACACATTTTTGAAGATGTTAATTAGTACCGGCACTTTCTCTTGATTTACAAATGAGGCCTAGACTAGAGGAATCCTAAATCGTGACGTTTTTGCCTCCCGAGAATGTCGTTCTGGGACTCCTGGACAATTAGACTAGAGCCGGGAAGTATGGCCAACCTACTTTAATAAGATGGTACTTCTATTCTTCCCCCCCACACACATTTTTGCTGTTGACACCCAAGTGTTGCATCGTCTCTCGATGCACGATCTTCGCTTCCTCATAAGGGAAGTCTCACTACTGTCGCAAAAGCGCTGAGTGTGTAAAATGAGCTTGTAGAACATTTACAGCCTAAGAAGTAGACAACTGCTCTTCATTTGTCTGTAGAAAAATATTCCACGAAGTTCATGATCACACCCGTACCTTGTATTCTAATGGAGTATCCAAGAGACCAATCATTCATCCCAGGGTTCACGTAAGACTTCTCAGTGGTGAAGTACTGTCACTCAGTGACAGATGAAGTCTGTTCTAAATTCAATGTGACCAAGTTTGACGAAATTTGATGAATTTGGAAATGTTGGAAAATGTGGGGAGGGAAGAATAGAAGTACCAAAAAGATGTCGACTTCATAATTTGTGCGGAGACTTTTGGCACTAATAAGAATGGCCGTTGTCACAAAAGTCTTGCAACCTCATTATTTGGAATTCCTGGCTTTTCGGAAAGTTCTTCGCTAACAATTTACTTACGGCTGCAAGTTTTTCCATTGGAATCCAATCGAAATCCATCCTGACAGGCGCAGATGTGACTACCAACTGTATTGTGACACAGTTGGTCACATCCTCCACGGTCTACCTGCCGGCATTCATCAAGATCAATGCATCGTGATCCTTGTGCTTGATAACCAGGTCGACAAGAACAGTTGAATCCACCACGAGTATCTTCGCACACGTGCTCGCAACCTCCGTTGTTGGTTTGACATTCATCGACATCTGAAAATGTGATCGTGAACACATTATTACAGTTCAGTCGCATGCGCTTTTAATGGTAAAAACATAGTTCATTCGATCCGTCGCCCGGAGTCGTTTAGGAGACAATTATTTTCTCAATTCACTGAATAGCGTTATTAAGTACGGCGGTGAGGTGATATCTTACAATCGATGGTAGATCTGCAGTACAGAATTACATCAGGATAATGAAGCATTATGAATAAAGTCATTATAGCGAAGAATAGACTATTTGATTTTATTGAATTCTTTTTTGTTGTATGAAATCCCAACATAACTTTTACTATTTTTAAAAAACAAAAACGACAAGTGCTGGTCCATCGATTTCATGTCATTATTGGACATGTCATCAGGACAAAGTTACAGTATAATAAAGATAAAACCATTAAATTGAGAACTTGTCAAAGCTAAAAGAACTACCGGGAATTGCGTCTAAAACTGCGGAATTCAATGTCAAATGCTATAACAATAAAGTTGGAACTGAAGACTCGTTTTTGTTCATCAAGGTTGAACTAATAATTTGCTTCATGACCAGACTTTCAGCAGTGCGCGTGTACTTAGTGCGGAAAACTATTTGGAAATTGTCATAGCTATTTCTATGAACGTGTTTGGTAATCTCATTATCTTTAGTAGTAGTAGTAGTAGAAGTGTATTGTTTATAAGAATGATAATCATCAATTACAAGCAAAAGTTACAATCACATTATATACTCAAGAAAAAACGTCATCAGAGAACGTTATGAACTAGCGGTTAACTAATACTGAGACATACGGTATGAAGAGTTCTTGCGCTTCATTGTTCTGCATAGAGGAAGTCGTATCTTCTGTGAATACACAAGTCTACCCGGAATCAGATGGTGCAGTACATGCGAGATATCCTTCTCTGCTGTTAGGAAAAGTTTGCAACTCTGGGTCTCACGCCTGCTCTTGAGCGTCAGTTCGTCACAGCTGCAGGTGTTGTGTTCAAATGGATGCATGATGCGGTGGCCACGTCTTTCTATCCGGTTTAGGCGCTCCTCATCTCCTTTACATAGCCCAACAAACACAGGTTACCCGTATTCCAAGATGCTTCTAATGCTGGTCTCAAACACTTTGTGCAGATTACACTGGTCCAGATAACCTCGGATCTTCCGCAGAGCATAAAACCGCTGATTGGCTTTCTTGCAAACACTATTAATATGATCCGTCCATTCAAACCGGCTGTTAAGCGTGACCCCGAGGATGGTTAGCTTCTCAACGACTTCGATGCACAAGTTGGCGGTCATCTGGATTGGCCTCTTTGTTACCAGCAATGCCTTGGATTTTGAAATATTGAGCGACAGGTAATTGTCATTGCACCACTCTTCAACGTTCTTGACTTCACCGTCACAGCGATCAGAAACATATTGAGCAGTTTCGCTCCTCAGAGGAAGGACCATAGTATAGTGATGTCGTCCGCGTATTTGGTCACGGTGGTGTCATTAGAGGAACTGGATAAGTCCTTCACATAGCAGCAGAATAGAGAAGGGCCAAGGACTGAGCCTTGTGGCACACCTTGGCTAACTGCAAAAGGCTCCGACAAACTTCTTCCAATTCTAATGACTGAATTACGTCCAGACATATAATCTTGCAGCCATATCAGAAAACCACTTGGAAAATGTTCTGATTGCATTTTTCGTATGAGATGAGTGTGTTCAATGTTATCAAAGGCCTTCGAAAGATCACAGGCTAACAAGGCTGCGCCATGCAAATCCCCGTCGTCCAAATGTTCGGTCATCTTATCCGTGATTTCTATCAGTGCAGATATTGTGGAGCCTGTGGATCGGAAGCCGTGCTGGTTTACACCGAATGCCTGTACCAACTGCCCACGCATAGAATTTAAGACAAGACGCACAAAAACTTTAGAGGGAGCAGATAGTAGCGTAATTGGACGCAATTCCGTTAACTTGGCCGGTTGAGATTTCGGTACGGGGGAAATTATTCCTCTTTTCCAAATACTTGGGAATTGTCTTCGCATGATGCTTTCACAGAAAATATGATGGAGTGGAGTACAGAGCAAATCAGCCAGGAATTGATAGATCCGGTTGGGTGTTAGATCAGGACCACAGGACTTGTTGCTTTTCAATTTCTTCAGTTGGAAGTATACGTCCATCTCAGTGATAGAAATTGTCCAATTGTCATCATACAACTGTAGAGTGTCTAGTGGGAGGTCTTTAGGTCTATCTTTAGGTCTACCTTCTAAGTGTTCACGAATTCTGGTGATAAAGTGACTACTTGTCTCGCCAATACAGTAATTGTCACGTTTTCCAACATTTGAATTTGTATACAAGATCAGAGGCGAGACTCATGGGCATTTTATCTTTGTTCGGAGACAATTTTCTCGTTCTGAAAGCATCGAAAACGACAGACTTTATCAATTTATTCATTTAATCCTAAATATACTATGATGTCATCGAGCAACATATGCAGTACCTGATTCATACACAGTGTGAGTGAATAAAGAGACAATCATAAACACTTCCTGGTATCTTCAGGCTACATTATCATGGATCATTAGCACTCGCACTGCTGCATGGACACCTTTAAGCAAAGAAGAAATTAGCATCCTAAAGGGGTGTCACACGGTTTGCCGATAAGTTTACTGAAGTAAGTTGGATGAAAATGTACGCCGTCAACCGACAAACTTGTTGGCAAACTCCGCTAATAATCGCAGAAGTGTTGCCACTGATGTGATACCACGAAGACAATAAATGGATTTCCCGGATCATGCGACCCTGGCCGTCACCACTAATCGTCATGTCTGTGATGACCGTCAGCCAATCATCCACCAGAAATGGGGCAAGTTGGATGAAAATATCAAACTAGTTGAATCATTGGTTCAGCAAAGTTTCTCCAACAAGCTTGCTAGTTTGACACCCCTAGCAAACTCATTCGACGACAAGTTTGCCCGTGTGACACCTCTTATGAGATGAATCTTACAAAACTTCTGAACTCTTCTTAGACAACAAACTTCTGAACTCACTTTCACAGCGGTAACCTTCCGTTTGAAAACCGTTCGGACATGAACAATAATAGCCCCCGTACGTGTTGACACATGTGGCTCCAGTGTTTTCCATGCACCGATGAGGATAGTCAAGATCAACATGATCACTACACTCATCCAAATCTGAAATTGACGATCGATACATAACTGTTCACTGGCTTACCAGATATATAATTTACTATTTCACATGAAAAGTGAGGACCTGGAACCATTGTGAGACTAATGTTAATGAAGTCACAAACGATTAGCTGCAGATAAGTAATACTCAACCGGCCACTCGAAAAATAACGTAAACGTGATAGTAAAACTTCTGAATAGCAGAAGAAATACAGGGCAATATTTAGTAAAGGAAATGAACAAAAACAATGAAATGGATTGCAGGCAGCTTTAACTTTCAGAGACCTGAAGGCTGTCCAGTGAACCCCGGAACCATATCTTCTGTTTCACTTTTTGTGCTGAGGATAGATAAAATCATCATTTTTGCCAATGAATCGGTATGTTTTATTTCATTTCTATTGAATCAGTAGAAGTATGGTAGATAGGCCAAGGGTCATCTAGGCCATAGGTCAGGTCTCAGAAGGTGTAGAAATTCACATAACAAAATTGTTACTATCAGATGAAAAATGATTTCGTGCATGTCCACGTTGGTGCATAATGAGTGAAATTCAGTTATTTGATGCTTACATCATGCTCGTGCATGTGCGTTATGTTAGAAGATCGCAAAACTTGAGTATTGTGTTTTCGCACATGATCGTACATGACTGCTTGGCCTACATGTACAAATCAGCATAAATCATTGTTGAAAATGAAAGCTGTCATTATATTCATAGTTCAACACGAACAGCAGGCTGTTGATAAAGTTTTCACAGCAGTAATTGATGAGTTTGAGATCTCCACAGTTGTTTTGGTGGTCTAAAAGTGCAGTAATTACGGCTCAGTTTAGGCCTATTTCCGATTGGATGCATAGATTTGAAAAAATGGCCAAAGATAAGGGTTTTGCTGCATGGAATAGAACAATTTCATTAAAATCAACTATCTGAGGTTACATGGCGACAGCAAACATCGTAAAACCGACTCTCAGTACAGCTGATATTGTGCTGAATGTCGTTGAAGTACAAAAACACCACATTTTTGCATATGTATGCTTAGAAGGCTGAGAGACACTCAAAGGATTAGTTATATCGACTTGCTACACGCAAACATCATTGTTTTACTTAAAATCAACTTTCCTAATGATTTGATATCGATTTAAACAGGCAACTAAGAATTTGTAAAAGGGGTCCACTGAACCTCCTTATGTCTCAGAGGGTGTGAAGAAGCTCAGGTCTCTGAGGGTTAATGTTCCATCGTTTTGATATCGAGGTAAAGTGTGGAAAACATCCCGCAATTCACCGGTCTTGCTAATACAAAACGTAGGCTACTTAAAGTCTAGGGTTCGACATTCCGGTGATAGGGATTGAGATGGAGAGCATTTTGTAGATGAAAAACATCACCAAAGTATTCACGACCGAATATTTTCTCCGGTTCTATTCACGATCATTGATCATACACGGTCATACACGGGAATGAATGAGACACAGAATTCCAACACAGTTTGAACATCGTCAATAACACAATCGCGCCCATAGAAATTGATAACAATAAAACCTCTAGAATGGAAGTAAAGCTTCATGCAATACACAATAGTGGCACGAAAATCGCACGCATTTTCATCTAAATTCGCTTGTCAACGGCTGTATGATTGGGTTAGAATCAGTCACATGTGCAATTCTAAGCTTTTCATTGGTCATTCATGCCCCAACTTAGTTCCCCCGGATGTGCCGCGACCTTGAGTCAATTTCCATTCTAGTCAACTTCAGATAAAGAACAATCTATTTCTATGATCACGCCATAGATCAAGACGCATGTACTAATAATAATAACTGCATATATTTTGTGAATGAAAATCATCAATACAAGTAAGAAGAAGATACAAGAAAAAGATAAATTGGTTCAGATAATAGGTTCAGAATCTCCATTCATTGTCTTATGTTATATTCCTTGATACAAAAAGGAAAGAATGACTTTGCTCGTCGTCCAGTGCGCACGATTGGCATCATTAACTGTGAGGTATGATTTTGGAGAAAAACGGGGAAATGTTCATGCAGTAAATTGTCACTACTTTGAATTTTTTGAAACAGTTTTAAGGCACAATTAGTTCGTCGTATATGAAGAGGCTCAAAAAGTGAGCACCTGCAGCCCGTTTCACAAATAATTCTATGGCATCGTCTTTGCAATCGCTCTAAAATGTTTGCGTCTTCTTGATTAAGACCCACAAATACAGGTGCGTTATATTCCAGGACAGATCGGATGAAGTTGTTATACACTAGTACAAGCTCTTTCTTCGTCAGATATCTCCGCATTCTTCTGAGTAGATAAATACGCTGACTTGCCTTCTTACTGACTTCATGGATATGTGATGACCATTTGAAATTGCAATCATATGTAAGTCCAAGTACTTTTAATTGATGGCATTGATCTAATGCAATTGATGGTCGCCTAATGACGTTGGATTTTTCAATGAACATGTATTTAGATTTATTTGTGTTCAATTGCAGACCATATTCTTTCGTCCATTCTTTGACGTTGTCAATTTCTTCACTTACTATGATGTCTGGATTCTGTAATTTTCTTTCATAAGGCATTAGCAAAACCAAGTCATCGGCGTACTTGACCATGCATGTTGTGTCATATATCGGATTCAGGGTACCGACAAAAGCACCAAATAGGTATGGCCCCAAAATGCTGCCTTGAGGCACACCAGAGACGACTCTCGATGTAGCGCTCCGTGTTTCATTTATCACCACAAATTGTTCTCTATCCCTCAAATAGTCTTCGATCCATAACACGAAATCTGATGGAAGTCTTTCATCGTTAGTTAGAGTATCAATCAGTTTCCAGTGGGGAATAGTGTCGAACGCCCGTGAAAAGTCCAAGGAAATCATGATTACCCCATAGACGTCAGCATTATCCAGGAGTTCTGTTGCACGATCATGTAATTTGATATTGGCAAGACAAGTGGACGAGTTGGGACGAAATCCGAATTGAAGAGGACCATATAGTTCTATGAGATTTTTGATAACAGAGTTGACTACCAGACGTTCAAAGATTTTCATAACAGTTGGAAGAAGTGAAATTGGTCTTATATCGTTCAACGATGGGTTTCTGCGCTTTGGAACTGGCAAAACTTTCGCGATTTTCCATTGTTTGGGAACTTTATGATTTTGAATGGACAAGTTGTACAGATGTGTTAATGGACCTGACAGTATGTCACTTGCAGCAACCAAGAGCTTAGATGGAATATCATCACTGCCATACGCTTTCCTGCAGTTCACCAGTGCTAATTGCTTTTCAACAGATCGAATGTCTAGACAAGGAAATAAACTCAATACATAATACTAAAAAACGAATGCAAGTAGACAGTAAATAAATGGAATTTTAAGAAGAGAAAAATATCATAAGGAAAACAATTACCATGGTAAAATAAAATTTAGAACCGTCTGATTCAGAATACAGTGTGCACACGTAAGTCCGGGTGAGCACGCATTATCATATTTTTTGATAATGGAGGTTGTTAATGAGTAGTGTTAATGTTCTAGGTCGTTTTCATTGTACTATTATGTTTAATGCTAAAATAAATTTTCTTCTGATAAATTTTGCGCGGCTGGGCTACTTCTGCTCGTCATCATCACTTTCCAAAATAGATATCTTTATCCCAGATACGCTGAGCATGCGAACAACATAAAGCTGAAACTTATGTCAATGAAGGACTGACATGATTACACGGTGTGCTTTGGTACATACGGTCGAAAACTAAAGTTGTGATGTCATCAATTTCAAGCACCTATTCAGATTATCCCGAACTTCCCCAATATTAGTAGCAAACTTGCTGAAGATGTAACACGATCTTGAATACAAACCTTGACAGACCCCGTCGACTGGGGTTGTAAGGAATCCGTAACTGCATACACAATTAAAGCCGTGGTCGCGATTCCGACATTCCACATACGAATTATTTGTACCACAAGCTTCAGCCACCAATGACACTGAAATCCAAGAAAATGATTATGATTCGAAGACATTTATCTGAAATTGTTTGTTTACCATTCTTGCATTCGTCAATATCTTCGCATTGTGTTGGAGATGTCTGAATGTCGAATTTCGGGTCTGCACAAGTGCATCGATACGACCCAGGAATATTTTCACATTTTACTCTGTTCTTGGGGGGACACAGTGTCGTTCCCATTTGCGTGCATTCGTTTATATCTGAAATTTTGCAGAGAGGACTCAACAAAATTGACGAGGCATGTACACCACAACAAGAGATCTTACCATGACATTGTTTACTTGAAATATTGAATTGAAAACCGGAGTGGCACAGACATTTTTCTGTCACACCATCGAGAGCGCAACTCATGTTGCCGCAAATATTCTGTGTCTTGCATTTCAAAATAGCTGAAAATGTGGGAAGTGCAGTCTCGAGATCGAACTTGTATGTCAACGCAGAATTGTCAAGGTCATTTTGTATGAAAATTGATAGGATAATTTAGAGACAAAGTTCAAATTAGAATTTAATTATGAGCCGATGCACTATTTGCATTTCTCCAAACCAATACAAGACAACGGTCATGAAAGATATAATTTCATAATCTGAAAGTCCAACATGTCTTCCACGGCAATGATCTCAGAAGGAGCTGCACATGCT
This sequence comes from Prostheceraeus crozeri, assembly GCA_907163375.1. NCBI lineage: Eukaryota > Metazoa > Platyhelminthes > Polycladida > Euryleptidae > Prostheceraeus > Prostheceraeus crozeri. The sequence continues at coordinate 217,470 of CAJQUW010000585.1, read as the reverse complement.
AAGGATAGAGAATGTAGTGTCGACTCAAGAAGATGTCAGCTTGCAGTAATAATTTTTGCATCATCAGATCGAGTTTTTGCGGTGATTGCATTCCTGTGGTCTGAAAAATATTTGATCAATTTTTAAGAAGTTTAGTTTTTGCAAATTATTCCTGTGTTTACACACTAGCGATTTGGTGCGACCATGTAAGTAGTATGAAACTTATAAGCTATCAGAAGGAATGAATATTTACCAACAGGCATCTTAATTATGCGGAAATTGAGCTGATTATCAAGGAAATTTCATGAACCGCATTTCAATGCAAGTCTTCATGCGTGGAGTCTTCTAGTGGACTAGAGATGTGCTCTGCTCGAGAAAATGCAGTTTAAGTCAGCTAAACTTCTTTTATCTTATGGCGAACCAAGCGGAGGCTCCGGTTAAGGCGGTTTTAGCCGGCTCAGTGAAGCAGCATGCCTTCAAATCACACATCTGAAGAAAATCAATCTTTTGGCATCAATCTTATGTGTGAATCAAAATACTCATGCATTTAAATTACAAACAGGAGTGCGGCACTGTGGATAGACAACTCCGGGTCCGGGCACGCCCTCTGGGGTCCTGCCGGACCCCGTACGGGATGTGGAGCCGCACTAGGCCAGTCGGACCTCTTGAATCTGCTTATAGGAGGAATCTAATGAACGGACATCGCTCATCCAATGTGATTCGATAAAGAGTCGACGGATTTCTTAGTAACTCCTTCATATCAACTACGTGTGTGAATTGGCACATCAGAAATAGAGTCACTGGAGGGAGTGGATTGAAGCCGATATTCACCGATGCGCTAGCCATGCCATTTAATGAGGTATTCTCGGCTAGGCTCATGTTTGGCTTTGCACATCTGTATTGAAGACTGACTCCCGACAGATGGCGACTCATGATGGCTTGTAAAGAGTCATTCATTTGGAAATTCATTAGAGCGTGAGATGTGTCGTCGCTGTGAACGCTCTTGAGTAATCTAGTAAGAATGCTAGCAAGGATAGGTCTACATGAATAGAATCTCGAACAAAATTATGAGACTTACGTTCACAGGACTTTTGATCATTTCCAAGTTTGAGATAAGATGGACATGAGCATCGATAGGATCCTCTAGTGTTAATACAAAATGCTCCTTTGTGGCATCCTGTCCTGCTTGCACCATCCAAGCATTCGTTTATGTCTGCAAAATTGGAGACTGTTATGGACAGGATTGAGTTCATAGCCCTCTTAAATGATTGAATAAATAGCTTCAGTTCGGTGACTGCACATAGAAACAGTGAAAGAATTCCGATGGATGTGATGACCTACCGATGCATGATTTATTATGTGCCTCTTGAAATCCTTGTAGACATTCACAATTGTAAGAACCAATGGTGTTGAAGCACTTTTGTGTCTGAAGATCGCAGGTGTTGAGAGAAACATCTTCACATTCATTTACATCAACACAAGTGTTGCCATCACAACCCTGAAAAAATAATTCAACAGAAAAATGCGGCATGCAAGATATCCTGTCAAAAGTTAGAAGGATCGACAGCAGAATACGAAGGCATGTGTAAAAATCCTGACATAGCATAAATGGCACACTGTAATTGTCTTGACAGTTACGTTGTCAACAAATCCACTACGAATGGATTCAAAAGTTCATCAAAAAGCATGCGAACATCTTCATAGAGACACACAATCATCGTATTAAGTTGATTTCTTTGAGTATTCAGCAAATACATCCAGTAGTATTAAGTGAATGCCCACAGACATTAGTATATCCCTCATCGGTGTACATGAATTTGTTACGTGTGCGCAAAAAAATTTAAATTGATTTATTTTTTTCAATACAAATTATTCTTGAACTATGAATATTGCGATACCGATGCTGTATGATGATTTTCTGTCATTCTACCTCATGAATGGGGAATTTCAGATAGCATGAGACAATTCAGCTACATGTAAGTATATACACAGCAACCAATAATTTCTGATTTTTGTTCTGCATAGCTAAGGTAAGCTCATCAATGACTCAATTTGTGACATGCAAATTAAGTCCGGCATTGTAGATTAGGCTCATTTGCTATTTTGTTCTTACACAATTACTCAGCATCTTATGGTACTTGATAATGTAGCGTAGGGTGCGCTTGTAATGGGTCAAATCAATAGAAAACTCATAGGCACGTGTGCCCGTAAAGCGGAAAACTCCACTTTACACATGCGCACGCCATCCACTTCTTTCGAGACAAAAAGGGGTGTCTACTGCTATTGAGAAGGTGAGTAAAGAGCCATTAGACAATGTTGTAATTTATCAAATCTTCGTGAATTATTGAGTGAAGATATGTTATTCGGACTTCATAGCGGATTCAATTTTTGCATTGAAAACTTGGTCAGGAAAATGACAAACTTATAGGCACCACAGAAAAGATGATCGCGTTGTAGGCCTACTTTCAGTGCTGCAATTTTGTTCATCAGTTTGTCGCAGATATTCTTCACGTCAAGTTTTCTTGCTCTCACTGCTCATGAACACTAGGCCCTCTCTTGGAGCAATTAATTTTAATCGAGTGAGAGTACCGATGATTAAGCTCATTGGGCTGACATTCTACTCCAAAGAAAGGAGTTATCCTCATATCGCTATGGATTATTTATCATGCTTGGTAATTAATTTTTTCCAGAGAAATGGAATCAGGTAACAGAATGTTGATAGAAAAAAGACGATATGCCTGAGAGTTTGAACAGGAATAACTTATAGGAGACACGGATGCGTAATCGGAAACAACTGACTTCGGATGTGGCATCTTTTGCGACTCCGAATCCGTCCTCAAATGTCACCAAAACGGCACTCTATAATGTCTATAAAATTAGTAATAAAATCATACTTGGTCTTGCAAAAGATACCTAATTTCAATTGCCATCAGTATGGGGATAATAAAGAAATTATTTATGAAATGATTAAGTATATCCTACTTTGTTTCAAAGTTCGCGACAGACAAACCCGACAATTTTGCTAGAGAAGTTGAATGCATTAGACTGACAACTACTTACAGAATATCCTGGAAGACATTTGCATGTGAATCCTCCGATCAGATTTACACATTCAGAGAAGTCCAAGTTGCAATTGTGCAATCCGAGATGACATTCATTGCGGTCCTTGCAGATGGTTCGACCAGATGTAACTGTTGTTGCGAATCCATGATCGCACACACAGTCGTAGTCACCTACAAAACGATAAAATGATGCTGAAGGAAACTTCAGTAAAATGTGGATTTTTTGCCTTGCTGCTTGCTTAACTTGGGTGTCATGTGGTAGGTATTTAAGGAGGCAAGGGTTACTGCTATTTTTAGTCAGAGAGTCGATCACTTCTGTTCTATAGCATAAAATTTATTTAGTATTATTCACACCACTGAGTCTATGATGTTGCTAAATATTGAGTATAATAGCACACATCAGACCAGGGTTTTTTATCTGCAAATCGCTGCTCAAAGCCGCGGCCGGAACCGCTGGCTGGTAAATAGACGAAATGACAGAATAATGGCAATGACAAAACAGTTGATGTGTACAAAAAATCATGAGGAAAATTTACAAATTCTGTTATTGTTAATTTGTTTTTTCAGGAATTTCTTAAAGGATTCAGGGAGTGATGCTCAAAGACAATTATTTGAGAGCACACATTTCTTTTGCAGAAATTTTTGGCAGTTTTAGTTCGAGGATTCTGATTGTAGGCAAAGCTTGTTCTAAGAAAATTGTATGTTGAAATTTTCATCTTTGGGTTGAAATCTGACTGCTGGTCAGTTTATACCGCTATAGATATCATTCGACTTATATTATATCATAATATGATATATTATGACATAATAGGCTGACATGGACAACAGAAGTACATGGATAGTTGGCTTACCGGCACTCCGGATAACCAAGAGTTCCCGAAGAAGTGAACCAGTACACTGTTAAAAGCAAAATTCTCCGTATCTCTGCATTACTCTGGGGTCCATTTTGAAGGTCCAAAGGGGCACATACAATGACTTATAGGATATAATGAATAAAAGACATGGGCCGGTTAAATGGTCCTACCATTCACTACTTACCATCACATACCTACCTACACGGTACTAACCCCATTCTTCACTTTCTACCACTTTACCAAGGGGACAACTTGTCTTACTATTCCTCGGTTGATATATGTATATAAGATATTATGCAAAATGTTTTGTACTAAAACTACTAATGAAAACAATAACACTTTTTCCAATTTTTATAATCGTTTGATAAAAATGTATTTTAACCATAATCAAAGTATACCAGATTATTACATAGCTATAGAATCGAATTTCATAATCCTTTCTATATTTGATAAAATTTGCTCCCAGGGAAAATCTTGGTATAGAGGGATTCTATCGCAGAAATCTATGGTTCCAATAGTCTGGCATACTTTATAGCGGATAGAGGATAGCTATGTGATTCTCTGACATAGTTAGTGAAATTATTTGATATATCCTTCGGGCTTCCCTCGGGAATCATCAAAAATTTTCCCTCTATATCCCAGAGAATCGCATAGACATCCTCTATCCATTACTAAAATGATCCTTAGTTGACTTTGTCTGTCATTTCAACTTTCAAGGGAGGTATTTTGGCACCTGTGAAATATGCTCACAGCACTACTTATATGTTAATCGAACCAGTTTTCTCTTTTGTTCCATACCCATCCAGAATACGGACTGAATTTGTTGCTTCGGACCTTTATTTGTGCAGTTTTTCTACCGAAGTGCAGTGTTGCAATATCTCTTTGAACTATGTTGCACAATTACATGTAGTTATTTCCTTGTCATGTTTGGACAAATCATTCACACAGAATATGCAATTCAGAAGACTTGTCTGATGAACTTCGGACCTTTACGGACAATCTTGCCTAACAGTGGAGTGATTTCTATTAATTTCTATCCAATTTGATCTTCTATCTAGTAAACTGACAATTATTCGTGGTTTGATAATCAATTTTGAACGTTTAGAGGAAAGACTAAGTAGTAATACGCGCAATGAATTATTCAAAACATGGAGTAATTTTGCGATAGATAGGCTTGCAAATAATGTGATATACAATTCATGCAAGTTCACATAGGCTATCAGTGCACGATTTTGGAAATTTTATTTCAGATAAAGTAGGATTTGAAGCTTTGCTACTTATTGCCTATCGAATAGTACTTAATCGATGTCTACGTGCCATCCCTGCTGGCAAGCGAACTATAAACTTTTGACCTACGCAATACGAAAAACAAACTTCATCTACGATCAGAATTCCCGAACAAAAGCAGCCGAAGATTCAGCAATATAGCGCTGACTACATGAACTCAATAATGCACTTCCAAAATAATTGTTTTTGATAATCATTCCCTGCTTTCTTATAAAAACTTTTGAAAGAAATAGATAAACAACAACAAAATTATAAATTTTCCTGATGATTTGTAGCAGTTATTCTACGTACTTAAACTGACTTGTCATCGCTATCGGTAATTTTGCATATTTCACAGTCAATAGTTCGGTCTGGAAATTCAAATATGAATTTGAAGTACTCTCTATGTTTGAGAAATGATTCGCAACATCTACGTCACATAGCATGCATGTATACTTAAATACTAAATCTGCTAACCTTTACAATGTTGCAATTGTTTGGAAAAGGAGCAATTTGTTTTAGAATGAAGGCCGTCAATGATCAATATAGGCATAATTGGAATAACCGGCCGGCCGGTCTTCTCAATTTATAGGCGCGACTGACGGTGTTTCCAATTTTGCAACAAACTTTACAAAACACAACTTCATCACTTTCAGCTTCATACGGCAAGCATCCTAGTGGGCCAATTTCTGGTAAACTTCTTGCAACGTACACATCTTTGTGATCTCATGTGAATATCTTAGTTTGATGTTTTGCTGTTTGATGACACACCCATCTTTGTACTCAGCCGCATTGATATAAATCGACTTGACTCATGTTTATTTTTACGATGTCCTGATCCCAACGAAGAACGAAAGCATCAAACAAAACAATGCTTGATAACTAGTGAATTCTACGCAAGTTAATGATTTCTTGTTGAAGAATGCTTTTTTATAATCCCAATATACTGTATTGCATAATCAGGCGAGTCACATGCACGTCACGTGTAGTGATTATATAACAAATGAAATGAAATGATTCCGGACGGAAACCAACAGACGGACATGATATCTATTCATGCACAACATTTCTTATGTAACTGGTTTTTCTAGTTGCTTTAAGTATTTGACAAGCATCGAAGAAGTTCTTCATAAAAATAATTTTGTCATGTACATCCGTGCATGGAATAATTTATAAACCCCTGTCCTCATAGAGATCAGATCTCTACTAAGATAGCTGAGATATCTAACAATCATGCCCCTATGGTCGCATCGTACTATTAGTCTACATGATTTCACTCACCAGCTTTGTTTATACAACGTCCATGATTCAAATCGCATAAATTGCTTCCATCCTTGCATTCATCTTGGTCCACACATGTTAGTCGATCATCCAAAAGAACATAGCCAGCTGAGAAGAAACATGCTCAATCATAGGATTGTACATAGTTGCATTATACACCTATATGAGAAAGACCATTTCAAAGCTAGTTCCTCATGCTATCTTGATGAAATTCTGTCGACTTGAATCACTAAATACTACCGAATTACAGTTCAACAAAACCACTTTTCAATTTTGAAACTCAATTAGGTTTTACAACCCATGTATCTACGCAAGAAAATCATCAGTTAATATCACACGATCGATTGTCAATATTGGTCGAGCAGTTCAATCAGTTGTCCAGTTAGCGCACCCTCACGAAAATTCCTCATGAAATTTCATGCGGATTTGGAACGTTTTCGCATAAAATATCTCATCAAATATCATGAGTTTCTCATATAAATCTCATACATAAATTGACAGTTGCTCCTTCATTTTTCTAAATTTATTTTTCTGTCATTTATTTATTGAGGCATTCATAGACTCACCACGTCGTCCTAGTGTATTCCCACGTCATGTCCACATAACTATTTCAGTACTCGCAATAATTGACTATTAATGTGATTGTGACGTGAATTTGAAGGTGGTTGTATTATATTTCTATTTTCAACGTCTTGCATTCAACATCTAATTGTAAAGTCAAATTATGAATGTATCATTTCGAGAAGGTTGTTGCAGATCGCTGTGACATATTCTATATCGTTACTTTTTATCCTTTATAGACTTAACTTGGAGATTCTTATCGATGAAATAAGCTTTCTTATGACTCTTTCCTTTCGCGGCTAGCATGCATACCATACTACTTATAAACTTATTTCACAAACCCTCTTTATTTTCTCATCAAAGCATCATGAGAACATCATGAGTTAAATATTTTCTCATGAGAACATCATGAGACTCACATAACCTCATGAGCTCTCATAAAAATCTCATGATTCCGCATTAAATTTCATGAGTTCTCATGAAACATTTTCGTGAGTGCAGTTAGTTGTCCATGAATGACTATTGAGTGACTTTCACATTCATGGACAACTGACTGCGCTAACTATGAAGTGATCCTGCTATATTGACTGATGATTTCTTATGTGGATACATGGATGGCAAAACCTAAAATAAGGAGCTCAAATGAAAGGCAAATAATCATCGAAAAGAGCATGCACACGAATAGAAGTTCAGCCCCACATGACTGCAATTTCATGCTGCGACTTACGAAATTCATCTTGTAAAGCGAAATAAGTGCAGTTAAAAAGGTCCTAGATACACCGAAAAGAGAACATCCGAAGTAAATAGTATAAAAATTGATCCACGCATGAAAACACGTGGGAAAACTTAAGTTGGATTTCCAACGCAATACGACAACTCATTGTTACATAGTCAAGATATTTTCGCATCTGTGCAACTTCTTCGACCAAAACGGTTTGAATTCATCAGGATTAGAGTCTTCGCCTCAAATGAAGGAAACGAGTATACGAATGATAGATGATTTTATGATATCAGAACCTATTCCGTCCTTCTATCATATCAAAAATTGATCGTTTACTAAAATATCCTGTATTTTGTTAAAATAGGGATGAAGGAGAAGTGGCTTATTGTTTAATAGACATTGGTCTTAAGAGAGATTTTGATATATTCACGTATTGCCTGGAGAAAAATCATCATGAAGTTTACGGTCATGAGACAGATAGGCAGCAAACTCGACTTAGTGATTCTTTTATTTACAGAGACATTCACATGCTATTGTTTTTGTAACAATGAAGTTCCAAATGTCTGTTTCTGTATCTTTATTCTTCAAAGTTTGAGATCATGTTGTTGAATAGTTAAATGTTTAAGTTTCTGATCAATGCCCTAATAATAACGTCTGTTGACTTGAAAGAATCATGATCACGATGATTAAAGTTTGTGAGATTACTCACCTGCACATGTACAGTAGTATCCATTCCTTAAGTCGACACAATTGCCGATACCAGGAGGTCCACAATGATTCAAACCAGTCTTCACACATTCGTTAATAGCTGAATACAAGACGAATGACACTTAAGTGGCCAGAGCATCAAAATGTGAAAAAATGCTGACACCCTTTTATTGCTAATATAATCAATATAACAGTAAAAGTATCAAAACGTATAGTTCTGAAAAGAAAGCGCTTTGAGAATATTTCATGCGTGGTATCAAAATGAAGCTTTACTGCAATTAACGCTTTAACTCCCATCTGAGAGATTTGACAATGCTGATAAGATCAGATTTAAGCTGGGAGTTATTATGTTTTACTTCCTTTCTTTCCTTGCCGACTTCCAATGACATTTTCGGTGATCGACCTCCTGACCAACAATTGTTAGGCCAAGTACTTGACTCTGACTGGCCAAATCTTCTCTGCGACTGGTCTGCGGCACAAATGGTGGACAGAGAGACAGACTAGAGAATGCGCATCATCAAAGGAGCGAATTGGACTCAGCAGATAAGTCTTTTTTTGACTAGTAATTACTTTCTTGTCTACTACTTTTTATTGCATTTTAGTAGTATAATCACATTCCTATCTTTGACAGAGGATGAATTCTTTTCTCTGCGATCTTCTAGGCTTGACACACTATCATTCATTTTTGAAGAGCGGAGTTTAACTCTGAATATTCGGTTTGCATGTTTGTATTTTCAGTCACATAACGATGGCAAGCGTAGCTGGTCGCAAGCGCTAGCGCAATAAAAATGTATAGGCTATTGTATCTCCAAAAAATCAAGCATATTGAATGACTAGCGGCTGCATCGATGCTGAGAGAAATCAAATAGCAAGTTTTCTCGATAGATTAGCAGAAATATATAGACAGTGAAAGGGAGGTTTATCTGAGGCTACAGCGGAATGAGTCAGCGACAAAGCCAAGCAATGGCGCATTTCAATATCTGGAAGCTATCCATGCCAACGGGGAGAATTAGGTATCTCTTGCGCTTTTGGTGTGTCCTAAAATCAATGACGCTCAACCAACGCTTATCTGACTTATAGCTTTTGAATTTTGTTTTCAATTGTTTTTAGACTTATAATTTTCAAGCTTTTCACAAAAATTATTGGATTCGGTGTACTTGAATTTGTATTTGACTTCCTTGAGGATCTGCAAGTCGTCCTTAGTAATCAAAAGCGATGTCAGTATGAGCTGCTCAATATCATTTCATAGATTCATTGAAACTTTTGAAAAAATCTTCTCCATTTCAGTTGTACATGTATTTCTTTTGCAGATCAGTCTTATTAATCTCCTTTTGCACTCACAAGCAACTTCCCACTAGACCAAGCTAGCGCACTTAGTAAATAGCAATTATAAAGGAGATGTGAGTCAATTATTGGCAAAAATTCAAAAATCTGTCGTAACTACTGATTTTGAATTTTGAATTGCCGTTTACAGTAGGAAGATATGTGAGCTAGAACAAATGAATACCACCATTACCAACTCTTGCACGCTAACTACGTTGTAATTCAATGTGACATGGAGCAAGACTTTAGAAGATATAGCCAGAATGAATCGGTCTCCGTGATATCGATGCGCAGCATAGCCGGTGTCGTCTCGCTGCCTAGAACGGTCATTGCGTAGCATCTTATTTGGTCTCTTGCACGCCTAACTACATGTAGCCTGCATGCAACTTGTCATCTTTTTGCTACTTTTATAGCTGCTTTTATTTCTACGAAAAATTAGTCTTTCCGCTCGATGCGCACACGTATTATAGCCAACAGCATACAATACCAAAGAAATACGAAATACATTAATTATTGACAAAAACCATTGCTATGTTGTCATAAACGATTATTCATAAAACGATTAGGCGAGATAACATCAAGTCTTTAAATAAGTATGAAGGCAATCACAACATTTGATGAACCAGGTTTCCTAACGCATCCATCCATACATTGCGTTAATGATTGTTCATCGTTTTGTAGACGCAATATGAGGCGACATATGGAAGCGTCCAATTCACGATTCTCTGGCTTTCGGTTTTGACCGTGCGTGCAGTTGTCTGATCCGTGACGTGAAAGAGCAATCAACAACACTTGGTTTAAGAATATTTCCATGATTCAATTGTATAGATATCTAACTGTTCAAAAATTCTAGGTAATGACTGTTTTAGGTAGTGGATATAACAACAGAGTCAAACAGAGTTCTAGTAGGTCTATATCCTTAGGAAAGCCATCTTCCACCTGTCTTTGGTCCTTAGTGAGGATGTAAATGTAAATATCTTCATCTGACATTCTCTAATAAAGGTCTTATTCACTTTGCAATGTGCTTCGCGGTTTCTTTCTAATTGGTAAGAATTAAAGAGCGCAAAGATTGCAAATAGTTCGCCAAACGGCGGACATGCTTTACTGAGGGAATTTTGTTAATGAAAAATTCTTACGTGAGCATCGGACAACTCCTCCTGATTCTTCATTTCTGCTGTAACCCATTGGACAAACACAAGTAGTACTTTTACCAATTATTGCGCAATCACCTCCAATACATTTGCTGCGTTCTGCTACTGCGCAAGACTGAAAAGGAAACAATACCTTATCAATGTTCTGGACCATCTTCATTTTGATTTTTCTGCATGTAAAGAGGGTGATTTTAAAATTCCTACATTGAAATTTGATAATTAGAACCTTCGAAATGTGTAATTGGATATTTGTTTGCTAAAATTTGCCTGAACATTATAAAGCATTCCGATTTAGCACAGAATAGTTTCTATACAGTACCGTAAAATGGGGTAATGCGGAACTTCAGGGTAATTCAAAGCGTTTTTGTAACTCTTCTGCTTCGTTGTTTAAATTAGCTTTTTCCCGGACTATTTTGACATTCTAAACCGCACGAGAAGTTATCTATACTGAAGATATCTAATCTGACTTCAGATCATTCAATCGAATTGGAAAATTTGATTTATCGATCGATTTAGTTTTGATTTAAACTTATGTCAGTCGTCATTCAACACATTACGACACCGCGTGTTTCTTTCGACTTAACTCTCTCCAACGATTCAATTTCGTGCTCTTCATTTTGATGGTCAACATGTCAGCAAACCCGTTCAGAATTACCCCATATTAAGGCAATATAGTAACATATTACTTAGATGAATTTACAGCGCTGAACAGGCAAGATGATAATGTTTACAGTATGGAGAATGAATATCATCTCTGGATAGTTTCAGACACGGGCTAACGAAAGGTTTCCAATTAAATTGAGCCTGAAAGTGGAAGTGGTCAACGGGATGATAATAACACAATATTTTCGTGCATTTCCAACTGATTGTCAAGTTCTACCTCAAATGCTGCTGTTCATTAACGAGGAATGGCACACGGGATGGGTCCGAGACAAGAACTGGGGCCCTATAGGCCGGTGGGCCGCCCGGAAATTTCAATATCAGCTCGAGTATGAAATATATTATTTGGGTATTATTTCATCCCAACTCCTTCATAGAACGGCACTTCATTTCCTTTACCGCTAAATCATCATCGACTCTTCGTCGTCTGTATTATCTTTGTCTGCATTCCCTGTTAGGAATGCTGTGACAGAGCTTCATTTAATGTCTGAGTTAATCTGAATCCTCAACATATAATTCTTATTACAATTTTCTCACTTTTTTCAGTTGCAAGCTTCAAATTGCTTTTGTGATAACTGCATTGTCGCTCTGTAACCCTTGATCAAAATATCCTTGACTTAATAATATACTTTACAATTTCCTACGGTTATTTTTAACATGTGCTACTAGATTGTGTAAGTAAGTTGAAATTGATCACATAATTTTGAAATCTTATTTTTATGAATTCATGCAATTGCCTAACATAGCGTAAATCCGTTTGTATTCATTTTACAAAGCATCAGTTTATTTATCACTCTATGAAGCCGTCGTGTCGCACATTCTAACCAGCGTGAAAACACCGAATCAAATTATTTTACATTCACTTGACAAATGAACACACGCGAATCGAGCGTCATTCCTGGTTGAGCAATTTGTACTGCAAATTTGACAAATACACGCTAGATATTTTCTGTCACACACCTCCCTAGTTTACTGTAGCCCACGAATATCGAGCATGTCCAGGCAGGAGCAAGGAGTAAAGAAGCTGCAACAACTGAAGAATGAAGAGCTCTATTTTGCCGAAACTGAGGTACACCCTATCAGTGGCAAAGAATAAAAAGACGCTAGGAAAGATATTCAACTTGGGACACCATCTCCAGGAAGTTGCATTAGCCGTTAATGTTCAGCACAGGGAATGTGAGAAATTAAGAAATACTGACAAATAAAGAGTGGAAAAGCTGCCATGTTATGAAAGCTGCCTTTGTTTACCCTGACTTAACCGTGCGGCTGATAATCATAAAGGTTGCAGAGTGCCAGTACTGATGAGCAAAGAATTTCAAAACGCGCCCATCGTATCATAACTTCCAATGGTGAAGTTATCTTTGAATATAATTGCTTTGTCTAATAGAGATGACTAAGAGATATTTATATAATAGAGATAAATTGCTTTGTCTGCGTTGTTGGGTCCAGAGATGACATTTTTAATACTGAAGGGCACGCCTGGAACTAGCACCGAGCGAGGTGCAAAAAGATCAATTTTCCATTAGACGTAATGCAAATTCAAGCCTGAATTCTGACGGACTAAATCATTGACACCGCATTTAACGCACACTCAGTAAATTTAGATCGTGAAGAGTGTAATAGGAGAGGTAATTGAGTCAAAGATATATACTGTTCACTTGGCAGATGTTCAGTCTTCGATGTCACAGCGACACCTCGTGTGTTCCCTAATACAATTTTCCCTGCGCATTGCGCGCTTGGCCAATCACGTAAGTCAAAGGGAGACGGCTCTTTCCACATATCTACAATTGCATACAGCAGCTGACATAGAACCGCGTCACCTTTAGAGTAACAATGATTGACCAATCCGTCTCTGCATGTCTAACGGTCTATTTTGAGCAGCTGCCAGACCTAGTTCCGGCCGGTTTTGAATTCACCGGTCGCCGGCCTGGCCACGGTCGACAAAACCCTGAAATGATAAATATAATAACATCGACTTCTACACCTGTGGCAGACGCCTTTTTGAATTTTGGCTGAATTCGAAATTATCTGTTCCATCCACCTTGTTGTCACAGCATCTTACCTGGTTTGCAACACAACTGCGTTTGTCAATATCCAAAGTAAACCCACTTTCACAATCACATTCGTATCTTCCAATCTTGTCAATGCATTGCTGTCGGCATGAATTGGATGGTATGCATTCATTCACCTCTGAAAAGAAATCGAACAACTCTCTGATTAAAATACTTATACATAATTATTCATTTTGAAAAGTACTTTAATAATGTATTTATTAAAATCTCATTTCTGATGTGCACCTTTAATCGGATTTCGTGCTTCTATGCTGGACTTATTTTTAAAAAGTCAAAAATTGCACATACTTAATGCGCTAATAATCCTGATACCTTAATTAGAATCATGTCGGAGAATTACAACAGAATGGAAATGTCTGCTCATTTCCACTGCTTGGCTTTCTATTATACAGTTCGTTTGCGCCACCTTATCCATATCATCCACCCATCGCGTCTTCTGTCTTCATCCTCGTCTTACACCATCTCGGGTGCACTCGGTTCCACTCCTCGTCCAACGTTCATCCGTTCTATGCGCCATATGTCCGTCCCAACTCCATTTCAATCTTGTGCCGACTCCAGGACATCTTTCCAGGCAGTTCGCCCTCTGATCCAGTCGTTCTTCTTCCGGTCTCTTCTTGCTATTTTGAGCATCGCTCTTTCCATCGCAAGCTGAGTAACGTCGAGACTTGAACGTTGTTTCTTCGTAGTTGTCCATGTTTCTCATCCGTCAGTCTTCACTAGCAAAATACACTGGTCGAAGACTTGTCTCTTTCAGTCTACAGATTTCCACAGATTCAGTCTACATATTTTCAGTCTATAGAATTCCAATCTACAGATATTCACAAGCCATTAAATTTATATTCTTTCTTTGATTTTTGCAGCAACATAGCACTTATTTGTCAAAGACTGATTACCACAAAAATCCAACATTATAGTACTAAAGGACCAGAACGGATATGCACGATGAAAGCAATTACGGTGAGGACACGGGTTTCCATGGCAACATTATCTAAAGAGTGGAGGGTGGTTGACAATGGCTAGCTGCTGATGCCTTTGACGAATTTTCTTATTTCGCTCTTTAGATATTTATGTTCAATTTGATAAGATGATTTCAATACACCGCATTGCGAAGGACAGTTTATGACTAAACACTGAATCACTAGCGTATTAGCATGGATTGGTGTTAACGGGTAGACTTGACATGTCAAGTCTTACGTTTTCACACGAATGACGCATGTTGTTGTCATCGATCAACCAGGTACTATAGTTTCTGGTTATTCTGTGCTTTGTTGGTGATTTGAGTTGATTTGACGTGAATTCTCCGACGCATAATGACAGCCGTTTGTAAATTGCTTTATAGTCAATGATGAATCGCTTGTTGAGTTTTGAAAATAATTGAACCACTTCGTGATATTCGCTGTTGCCATGCCTTTCTACTGATCACAGTTCTTGTTCTGTCCGATATTTCAATCTCTCTAATATCGGATTGAAAACAAGCAATCCAAGGAAGCTGTTTTGCGTTCAAGAAACTTGCGCATGCTTCAGCAATGTCAGAGTCAGTCCCCTTTTTCGGTGCGAAACAGACGAAACATAATCCTAACAGCTGCTGAACTCAGCATGAATATTGTATTGAAGGATTCTGTCCCATTCGTTTCACAGAAAATTTTGCTAAAAAAAGTGGGTCTAGCTTATGGTCGAAAAATGAATGATCATTTTTCAAGAAAACCAAAAATGGCCGACATTTTAGCATTGCGTGATTTACAGTAAGTGCAATTGAAGTTTTGCCATGTTCCCTGACATGTAGCTTTTAGAGGTATCATGCAAAATTGAAACGCAGGGCTGTTAACCTAAAAAGAGCGACAAATTTTAGTGTTGGAAGAATTTTTGTTGTCTGATTCTAAATTTTTGCGACTTACATACTCTTACATGTACATGCAGACGTTGATGTTATATGCATATTTCCTCGTTACCATATACTTAGTAAAAATTGCAACTACACTGATTGGTTTTGATCACGCATTGGCTCTCCAGCTGAATTGGTAGAGCATTTAGCCTACATAACCAGGCAATCGTGGGTCAAAATGCAGCCAGTCATCTTTTGCATGGCCATTAGTAACGCATCAATTTCATTCGCATTAAAATTGCATCTTCGTATTACTACTCGGGGATCGCATTTCCTGCGTAATTCTTACCCATGCATTCTCCACTGTGATTTCGCGCATAGCCGAGGCTGCAGACACAGTCAAAGGATCCAAGTGTGTTCCTGCATTCAGAAAATCGCATTTTGTTGCAGCTGTTATACTTATCTCTGCATTCGTTGATATCACTACAAGTGCTGTCAGTTTCTTTGCTAAAACCTGTAATTGTAGAAAAGCATAATCAAGTTGGCAAATGACTTACTAACGGAAATGTGCAAGGTTATACAGCGAGACATGGATAACGAAGTCGGCGGAATCAGTGCATGCAATAATCGTACTTATCAGGGTCGGGCCCGGCCGGCGTCCAGAGCAGTTCACCGGCCCCCTTGTTAAAAACCGGCCAGTCAGGGATGGGACGGTGGCTTGCGTCTCCACACCGGTTGGTTAATTCCCACATAACATGCATGAAATGCTTGTGAATTGCAGGCCTACCGGTACTCCGCATAAGCGAGAGTTAGGCCTCAGCCACACTGCGAACTTTTCCAAGCGTTTCCGAGCAAAGCGTTTTGCAGCAAATATAAAGTCATCATTGCAGCAGTTATAGACTGCCACACTGCGAGCAAAGCAAACCAGAGCGATTGATAGCTTGCGGAGATACGTTTGCTCGGGACGCTCGTGTTTGCTTTCCTTTCAGTGTGGCTGAGGCCTTACCCATCACAATGCAATATTAAGCAATTCAATTATTCGCACTTTGACATCATGTTCTGTGCGATGAGCGATAATACGCGTATTTACTAGTCTAATGAGTTGTAGGCCTACTTTATGATTTATGATGATGCTAAATGCATTATCAAAGTTAATCAAACACGAGCAAGGTGAAAACAGATAATAAAAATAATGACCCAAACGGGCATTGATGTAATAATAACATTGGTACAATAATATATGCGTATATCTATATCCCTTCTCCACAAGAAAGCTTTAAGCGGTCAACAAATTCTAAGTTCCAATACAATGAAAGTTTTTCTAGCGTTAAACGTTCTGAGATGAACAATTTAATGTTACGAAATGTTTTGTCTGTGACGTGCAAACTTGATTTAAGTGATTCACTGTAGTGAGATTTACTTCTTCACGCGACGTGAGTTGAGAACACTCTCCACTGCAGTTTTAATTCAGATCTTTTGAGTTTAAATCGATGACCGCGAGTTGACGTGTAAGAATCTGGAACAATGAGTTCGTCAAGCTTGTCACGATCCACTGTCCAATGTTCGGGTAGTATGCCCTAGGTTGCATTGAAATCAATAACTTCTTGCTCCTCTAAACTACATGTGTTATATAAACTATCCCATGTACACTGGAAATCGCTGGAAACGAAAATTACATACAAACATATACCAAATCACATACAATTTGAAACTAACATCTGAAACGAGATTCTCGTATGCCTACAGAGATCTGGTATGTTTTTCATACCACATCTCACTTACTTTCGTGTGTGATTGGTATGTAGCAAAACGAACTATTCTATCTGTGATTGATTGTCTTATACTGAAATACGAGTTGTTGGTATGTTTTATATACGAGACCCGATGCAAGTTATCCTCATTCGTAGGCCTCTGTTATGAAGGGCTTTAAGTCAAATAGCAAAAAATACATATATTACATACTACTGTCAAATAACATTTTTCATTAATACCAGTCGTGACTATTTCTTTTTGATAGTGTGATATTTAACTAGATTAGATTTATTGTGGAATTTATGCTCCTCGAGTAAGTCGTCATTGCTACTTGTCTAGCAACATTAACAGGACGATTAGCTCTACTTTATGACCCAAGTTGATTAACATCAATTCATTCAAACGATATCATTCATGTAATCATGTTGACTTATATATCTCAAGCATAACTAGTTTTGCATTCATGAATTATAATGTGTTTTTATTTCGGATTGATAATATGGTTAATTTCAAAATTACATAATACACAATTTTTGATGGTTGAATACTTGTTGATTATTTATGGAGTGCCTTAGAATTACAAGTATTAAAATCGATTTCAGTAATAATATTAATAATAATAATGATAATGGTGTGTATTTCAAGAATGAATGATAATCAAGTTTCACAAGTGATTTACAGTGACTGATGGCAATAAATGCTACTATAAACAATACAGTTTCAATAAAAAGTTCAACTTCGATAAATAAGTTTAAAAATAACAATGATTCGTTTAAAAAATAAGGCAAAATATATCACACGCAACGCATATTTACAGTTGTTTATTCATGATAGTAGTGACATAAGGGAAAAATGTGTTTTTGTATTTTTTGGTGCGTGTCAACTTTGAAGTGTAATGTTTTGAATACTGTAAGCGTTTGGGAATGTATTTGTGTAGGGTATGGGATTTATCGTTTGCCACCTTCATAAAGATTCTTTTACTTATAACTTCACGTTTCGTCTTCAATCTGTCTGGTGTGAATCTTGTTTGCGAATTTTCTTCATCCGAGTTTATCAGTTTGTAGGCGCGATAATCCAATATCTGTATCTTATCTTCTAATTTCTTTGGCAGACTTACAAACGCAGGACAAGCTCATTCCATGATAGATCTTAAAAGTCCGGAATACACAAGCTCAAGCTCTTTGGGAGTAATTAGGCTCTTCAGTTTCCTTAAAACAAAAAATCTTCGATTGCATGTTGAAATCACGTTAGAAATGTGATGATGCCACGTTAGCGTATCGGTCAAATGCAGCCCAAGAATCTTCGTATTTTGAACTACACGGATAGGAAGTTTAGTTGTTAGTAGATGACTACCGTGCCGTCGACAGATCAGACCACAAGATTTTTCTCTATTCAGGGAAATCCTATTTCTGTTACACCATTCTTCCGCATTTTGAATTTCGGCTAAAGGGTCAAGTTCATAAGAAATTGACGATGATTCATACTTATGATGATTCATAAGTATTGAAAGTGTGACTCTTGAATGTCATTCTCTCACTACTTACAAAGCAGTAGTAACATTAGTTTGTTCTATTTTGACAAAAGGCCTTAAATCAAAATACTTTAGACATAATTGATGCTTTTTTTAAAGCATACCACACTTGAAATGACATTTCAAATATGTTGGTATGCATCCTTCGTATGTGATTGATAGTGAGTGGTTTACAGTGTAGTGAAATTCTTCAAGATCTGGAATAATTTTATAAAGGATAGGTTGAAAAAATTCCAATCTTTATCCAGGCTGGATCTTATTTGAGATAAAGTAAGTTTTGCACTACAAGTTGCTGGCAATCATTTTTTAACTGTTTAAAGAACAGCTTGCATCATTTTTATTACAAAGCATGCGCGTAGTTACTCTCAAATTGTGTTACATTTACATGATATTTATGTTGTAATGGTTGAAAAAGCAGTGTAGACCAGACTGAATGTCGACATGGGTTTCATTAAGATAACACGCTGGCCGGAGTGATGAGAAAGGCCGGTCTTCAAAATTTGCGGCTGGGGACGGGCCTGCGTCCGATTCAAACCCTGGTACTCATGCACTCATATTGAAGTACGCAATAATTTTCTGTAGGACAAATGAATTTCAAAAATCAAGTGAATTCGATGTAGAGAGAAAAACTAATTGTTCTCCGCAAAAAATATTGAATTTCCTCAATAAAGAGCAAGAAAAGTTTCGGAGATAATTATACCTAATATAATTTCGATAATTTTCGGGAACGTGAAAGCAGTCACATAATTATTTCAAAAACTCCTATCAGTCGCACATCTTGTGCATGGCAATTTGATTTGCCGTTCGTTTCATTTTATTCATATTGCTAAGACACTTCATAATTAAAACCTGAAAGATCCAAAAAGGAAGAGATAACAATTTTTTAGAACAAAATAGATTATTAAAAGTCCTGAACACTTAAACATAACATTGGGTTACAAAAAAAAATTTGAAAATAGTATGAAGTTTTTCAACTGATTTAGGACCATTTTCCACTACTTACTCTGAATATGGCATCCATTTAACTCAATCAGGTCAAGTTTTCATTCTAATTATATTTTGAGAAATTAGATTTTCTGGCTTAACATATCACATTTTGTGAAGTCATCTCTTATTTCTAAGAACCCTTCTCACCCCAAAATGGCTAAGTAGAAAAAAGATACATTATAAAAGAATTTATTGAATTGGTATCACAAAATCTAATTTCACTTATTTGTATAAAAGTTATTGACAAAGGATAATATAAATACATGTAGGCCTACTTGCACATGCAATCTGGGTAGAATTTCGCAATTGTAAGTAAGTCAGGGCATGAATTTCCGTATTTTACAGTTCCTTGAATGCTCAGCTGCAAGGATGTCTCTCTTTAGATTCCAGCAGTAATCAGCCATCATACCGTAACTGCATCCCAGCGTCCTTGATACCTTGTCTCCATCACCTTTATGTCTTGATGGAATCTCTCCCCTTGTTCATCGCTCACAGATCCCAGATTCTCAGGAAACCGATCCATGTGTGAGAAAATGTAATGCATTTTGATACTCATGTTGCATCCAAGGATTCTGAAAGCAGTCAACATATTTGAGACTAGCTCTGCATAGTTTCTGGCCTTTTTATTGCCAAGAAAGTTCTTCACTACCAGAACAAATGCTTTCTATGCCTGCAGCTCCACATCGTTCATTGAATTTTCAAACTCAGTATCTCTGATTAGCTGTCGGATTTGAGGACCATCAAAAATGCCAGCTTTCAATTTCTCTATGGTCAATCCTGGAAAAGCATGGCACAAGTATGTAAAGCAAGCACCATCCTTGTTCAGAGCTTTGGTGAATTGCTTCATCAAGCCGAGTTTGATGTGCAGCGGAGGGAAGAGTATCCTGTCTCTGTTTACCAGGGGGTCGTTGATAACGTTCGTTGCTCTACATGGCACCAATTCTTCGAGGATTGGCCAGTTTTTTCTATAGTGTAGTGATGAGCAGTGTCTCTGCTATCCCACATGCACAGGAAGCATGGATACTTGGTATAGCCTGACTGCTGTCCCTACAAAAAATTCACCATTTTCAAGTCAACACAAATTAGCTACTGATGCTGATCATAACGTATTTTCTCCAGCACGTACTTCACTGCTTCATAGTTTTCTTTCAATGCAGCTGAGTGAGCAAGAGATACAGAGGCAAACTGATTGCCATTGTGAAGAAGAACACATTTCAGAGATCCCTCGCTGCTGTCTGTGAATAGTCTCCAATCTTTGGGTTTGTACCGTGGAATTCCAAGCTTGAACATTAGCTGAGCAGTATCTGTGCAGTACACCAAGTCATTCTCTGTAAAGAAAAAATGAAGGAACTCTTCATGTCTATTGCGATAGAAAGTGACACGAGCACTGTTAGATATAAGATTCTTTTCCTTCAATCTGGTTGCCAATAGCTCGACAGAGGACTTTGATAAACTGAGATCGCGAACTAGATCATTTAGCTCATTTTGGGAAAAAGGATGTGGAGCATCATCGTCAAAATCCATTTGTTACTCTTCTACATGTTCAGCAGCACTGGAGGAATCGTCGTCACTGATGTCAGGAAGTTCTCCAAAAACAGGTTCCGGAATTTCATCACAATGAGCTACAGGACGACGTGCCGATTCAATATTAGGATACTTCAGGCTGCTTCGGTTCTTTCTGTTGATACCAGTCACATCAATAGCACAGAAATAGCAGTCATTGACATGGTTTCTCGGTTCCCTCCAAATCATAGGAATACCAAATTTCAAGCAACTCTTCCTGCCTTTAGTCCACAGACGCAGATACTCGGTGCATGACTTGCATACAAACTTTATCCTGGTCACCAAGTTTAATTCCAAAATATGATTGATAGGCACGTTTTATGAAGCTTGTTACTTGATTCCTGTTAGATAAAAGGGTATATTCATCAGAAATATAGCAGAAAACGTCAGGCCTGTTTTTGCAAGATCTTCTGGTTGAAGTCATTCTTCAGCTGCAAAATGCGAATGTGTTATTCAAAATTCACTGACAACATTCATTAAATATGATGACAAGGCTAAAAATAGCTTATGACTCTTCGATTGAAATAGAAATTGCTCTGAAAGCTTGCCTTCATTCGTTGAATTGATTGACAAAGTGCAGCAAAGAACTCGCACCTAGACTGGTTGAAAATCCTCTAACAGAGTGAATGAACAAACGTCCATCAGAGTGCAAAAATATCATAGAAATATCATAAGCGATGAATTCAACAAGGTATTTGAGCAGTGAAAACATTGATGGTGAATTGCATATTTTCAGATGGGCAGCATTTTAGATGATCAGATGTGACGCAAAGATCTTCAGAAATTGCATTTTTAGTCTAGAAAACAAAAGAATGGCTACATGAACGTAAGAAAATGCCGGTACATGAGAAGCTCTGGATCATCGTATAGGCCACAACTTGAAAATCTCAAAATGTACATGTATATAGCTGTTTAAAAAATTGACATGATTGAGCAAATCTGAGGTGATTTTTGAAATCAAAACACTTGATTTACCCGAAATCAGCTAAAAACACTCAGACTATTTTTTCTTTGTTGACCAGTGTAATTAATACTGAAAACTTTGAGATCCATGCGCATCCATATTATATATGGACATGGTCGCCAAACTAAAATGTTAGAGGAACAATCTAAAGATGAAATTGCAACCATTAGCCAACGATAAGATGCTAACGAAGATATATACACGACTGCAAGGCTGACATTATGTCGAATGTAAGGAGTCATCCAGTAGGAACTATGCGGCTGCAGAAAGCATCTCTCATGTTTCGGCCTCTAACCCCCACCTGTAATACATGACGGAGCAAGACCGATCCAATCGAATGAACAAATAGGAAGGCCTCTCCATCTAAACCTGAGGAAGCCTAACTATAAAATAAAATTGAGTTAGGTCGTTTTACAACAGATGGATGACAGCATACTTGCTCATCAACTCATCCAATATGCGTAATTTACCAAATTATCCACTTCATATATTCATCTTATTCTGTAGTGTTCTCTCAGACCACACACGCACTCATAATCACGCTGACAGTAATTATACCAGCATCGATTCATTCAGTATCAAAATTGCTGACAGGCAAAATAGTGCTTTAAGAATCGGATTGCATTAACAAAGATCAATCGCAAACATGATCACATAGCTTAGGCGCTCGACAGGAATATAAGCTGTAAAATGCTTGTCTGCAAGTCTGTAAAATTTAGTTTAGCCCCAGTCGATGAGTTCGAAACTCGAAACGTTTATTCTATGTACTTTTACCGGCATTGTCACTACTTTTGGCAGCATTGACATGCGGATTAGAAACGATGGCACTAACTGAGCGGCAAAAGATGTTGCAAGTATCTGAAAATAACTGGATAAGGCGCAACTGTGGTGTAGGGTTGGTAGAGAAACGAGGAATGGCGGAGCTGAGGGAGGAAGTAAGATTGAAGAAAAAGATGACACAGAAAGTGATGGAAAAGAGACTGAGTTGGGCAGGACATGTGGTAAGGGTGGGAGACGAAAGGGTAGTGAAACAAGTGGAAGAGATGGATGACACAATGACAAGAAGAAGGGGACAGCCAAGGATTCGCCGGAAAGAGTGTATCAAGTGCGACCTGGAAAGCACAGAAGAATTTGGCAAGGCGAATTGTTAAGAATGCGTCAAAGGGTGTGATGGAGAAGACATGAAGTGACAACTGACTGTGACTATGAATATCGTGTTATTTTTATGTGTATGAGATTTCCCTCTACACCTTTTTAGGGAAAATGGGTTTGTCAAAATAAAATAAATCATTAAATACCGGAAAATAAAATGGGAGCGAAGAATTTGTCCTTTGATAAATCAACGTATCAGGAAATTTTCAAATCAAGTTCAATATTTTGTTGAAAAGGCAATCTTCTCGAAGCCAGCATCAGAAGTAACCAGTGTTTCGCACTGCATCCGTCAAATGTAAACGGTCATTTGCTTTAGCACAATTTTTTGTGTTCAGTAAAACCAACGCGAATTTTCTCTCACTTTTTAGCCATGAATATTATAATTAATACTGTAATTACAATTAAATGATCTGGCCCAATCAATCAATCATTGATTGAATGACTAATTTGATACAAATATGCCTGACTGTGGTCTTTTTTCGGACTCAAGTTTCGAAATCAGATTATGATCGAAACACTCTTAGTTAACAAATTTCTAAGTAGCATAATACAGAAAACAATTTCTGGAAGCTTCAGAGGGGAGCTTCACTAGATAGGAAAAAGATCACACTATGCCTTTGACACCGACATGTTGACTTACGTGGACAATAAATGTTCAATGCACTGTAAATTGTAAACTCCTATTTAAGTATGAATCTGAGTACTAAATAGAAGAGTGCTAGGATTATCGAACTGAAATGTATATGCTAAAATTGAAGGGAAGTACTAAAATGCTTGTTGAGTACTAATATGAAACATCAATGTCAATAAATTCAGTGAGTCAGCATGCAGATGGTAATACCAGCGTGCGCTTCGATATAATAGACTACTTGTCTCTTCCCAGATGAGACACATGTGTGGTTTGTTGACGAGCAGTAACTATGGGAACAAGTGACGCCTGTCAAACGATCATAGTTCGTGCAGCAAAATTATCACTCCGTCGCTTCTGTCTCAGGTAGAAAGTGCTGAGCGAAGTGGGTACAATGAAACAAGAAGCGATCCTGCAAACACTTAAAATTTGTGACATTTTATCGATATCCACTTAATGAACCTACGTCATCAATTTAGATCAAAAGCATCCTCACCGACAGTGACCTGCCAGCGTCCATCATTTTCTCCGACTGCACTTTGATGCTAACGTCTTCCATCCTCTCCGCCAGCGCTTTGAGCTCTGCCAACGTTTACCCACTTCTCCGACTGCGCTTTGATTATTGTGCATATTTTATTGATCCAAATGTGTTCGTGTATAATTGCCACTTCTTCGATGGATGTGCGCATGTGATATAGCGGGCTAGATATGTCGTATGGCATTTTTTTGACATATTGGAGGTGCTAGTTCTATGCAACTCATTAAATGAGTACTAGAATGAATTTCGAATTAAGTAGACTGTGCTTTCGAACACAAAGAGATTAAAAATGAATAGTAATATTTTCATACTTACAGATTTCTAGATTCTGGGACTCATTTTAGTTAGAGTTAGTACTCAGGTTCAGTACTCTTTCTAGTACTCATTTGGGACTTCAAGAATAACAGTGTAGAGATAAATGTTTTAAAGACAAATGCAACTTGGCAAAGAATAAAGAACATAATATGTATAGATACTTCTAGGACGTTTGGAACATTTGGGACGTAAAGATACTTTTGGAAACATAAAGAACTCCTTAGGAGAGAATAATCTCACCATTCGTACGAAGAAGAAACTTTTGAGCAAAGAATTGTTGTCAGTGCTCCGATATGAATCTGAAGGCTTAGCACTTTCAAACTCTTTTAAGAAAAAGATCAATGGTTTTTAGACTTGCTATGTCGCATTGTCGCAATGTATTTATTGTTCGTGTCATGTCTACGTCATGACATTATTGTGTGCTTTTGCTCTAAGAACTAGATAACATAGATATATCTGACTTCCAGATAGGGAATGGGTGGTTGGGCGGAGGAGTTTTGGTGCTATAGACGAATCCTAAAAAGAAGCTGGACATCAATGGTCTGCGACGAAGACGTGATGCGGACGTTCAGTATTACTGCCACGGTACTAGGTTTCATTTTGATTATAGGTTCGATATTGCGTAAGATGAAGAAAGGAATTGGCAGAAGACGAACGAGGTGGCTAGACAAAGTGATGGACACCACTGGAAGCAGCTCATCAGAAAGTCTGAACGGCATAACAAGGTGCAGATTGGAAGAAACCCATTGGCTACCATTACATGAGTTAAATTGAGCCACCAGCGATCGAGGTAGATTATGGTTAAGAAGATCTGCTTCCTTGACATTATGACTTGCTTAGTAGTTGAATGGATCTATTATCAGTTGCACAATGTAATTTATGGCTACCATTTTCGTTGACCTCAAATATTCTGTGGTGTCTTTGCGCACAGATGCAATGCATGCATCAGGAGGTGCTTCGGAAGTAATAATTCACACTTCAAGACTTCTTATGAAATCTGCAGCTGATATCCGAAAACGTCTCCATGGGTATTCCTTATACTTAGGAAAGAAAGAGCTAGCAGAAATCTTTCTATAGCTAGCTTGTACTCCTTCTGACAAATGAAATCACTTGCATCTTCCAAGAATGTAAATAACTGTATCGCTCTCTTCAAAAGATGGGAGGCATTCACTGTGGAAGACTGTCTCCGAGTGACGTTTTTTTAAATGAATCTTTGCAACTCATGCTCTAACCCCACCCGACCCGTTAGAAAGCCAGCGATTCAGCAGTAACAACACGAAATACTGCGAAATACTGTAAATACATAGAATTTCAATCGGCAATCCTCAATGCATCCATTAATTATTTGGAATTGATTACTGATTGTTGCCAAAACTGGCAGTATTGCGCAAAAAATTTAAAATGTAACGTAGAATCACAAAAACTTTGTCATATCAGTGAACTAAGCACGAGCACACCTTAGCTCTTTCAGGTATGGTCATAGATGCTGAATCCATGTATTTTTTGTGATAATAGAATCATAATGCAACACAAATTACCTTTTTCACAGTCACAAAAATATCCTCCGATTGTATTTTGACATTTGGAATATGGTCCACAATTTGCTATTCCGGTACTGCATTCATTTATATCCAAGCAAGCGGATCCCGCCTCCTGATATCCACTGTAACACGCACATCGGAAACTTCCTGGAGTATTGACACATGCCTGTGAGCACACACCTTGCGTTAGGCATTCATTTACATCTGTAAATAAACAAAGAGCATGAATGCATTGCAAGGACAGAGAAAACTGAATCAATGGCCTTACAAGAATCTAGCTTCTATGAGAATCGATTTACGTAAACCTATATTTATGTTGCAGAAAGATTTATGTAAGGGCTCTCTTGAGCTTGAAGTCGGATAAAACTGTGTTCCCAATATGGATTCTGTCAGATACCCCTGAAGGTAGGATCATAGAATTAGATTGTTTGACTCTTTCAGTGTACTGGAAGTGAAGACTAACTCAAAACAATGGCACATGCTGGAACTTAGTAAGTGGGCAGAAAGGAATTCCGAACACCTTACAGAGAATAGGGGAAAGTCGTGCTTCGTTTGCGGATTGCTGTAAATTCCGTCAAAGGGATTCGATTGCCACGATTCCTTCAGATTCAAAGAATTCAGATCATTGCGAACAAGTTTTCTCGTTAACATTGGTCTTTCCGATAATTGTTAAAAGAAAATAGCAGGCGCACGAAAATTTCACCATTCTTTATCAGTATTCCTCACAGCATACATACACTGAGTCAAATGAATATAGCTGGACAGCGATGTGTATTTTGGTGGGTGCGAAATGATGCTACAACACGTACGCCACTCACTGGCTAGTGTCCAAAAGCTGGTTGACAGCTTTCCAATAGTATGCGATATACGACTCATCCCTTCTAGCAACACTGAAGGAGCAACATGTCCAATTCTATGGGCAAGATACTTAAAGAGCTGAACTTCTGTGACTTTCAGTTTGGCCCTCAGCTCATCGACACCTCAACAATTTGGTCTAATTATAGCTAACTATGACGTCGAAAAAGATTTTAAAGTATAATTTTAGAAATCATACCCGTACAGTTGATTCCATTTCCATGATATCCCGATGGACAGGGAGTACACGTATATGTGACGTTCGATGACCGATTATTTGCAGGGGCATCTGTACATTTGGAGAAGCAAGGAGATGAAGCACAGCCATCATATTCAAAGTTACAGTGAGGACCGGTCCACATTGGCGGGCATTTACAAGGAGCAGTACCAACTCTGGTGGTGGAATTCGCCCACAGACAGGTGCCACCGTTCTGTGAATGAAGAAAAGTGAATTTTGATACAAGGGACAAGCATTTCAAATTTCAACAAGAAGTTTATACCGTTATGTACTGTACACGCATCTTACAATTCTTAATTTAGATTAGCAAGTTAGTGAAATTTCGACGGGCATAAATATCACTTTAAACACACTACTGGCAAATCGCCTAAGTAAGTGTGCCTACAATAATTAATAAATGCTTCTTTTTGACAAACACAATGTAAATTGAATAACTAAATATTGAGTTGCATCCTCAATTGAAACATGGGAACATACTTGAATCATGAGCATGTGAACATAGGCCTGCTGATGATTCCTATTATTGGATGAAATAGCAGCGATTAAGGTCTGTTCCCATTTTTCAACAGAGGATGCAACTCAATATTCAATTATTCTATTTGTATGTGGGTCTAAAACTACTGTAACGATATAGGATCGGATTTACCGCCGATCACGGTCATGAGACATAGAACCGGTTACATACCGATTGGAAAAAAGTTTGATCTGACTAACTAACATTATCAATTAATTATAAGATTTTATAAATGTTTTATACGCTTTACAAGTCTAATGATAGATGTAGTATAAATGCAGCAATGTATACAGTACTGTGTGACAGAAAAAACTAAACACTATCATTACTAATCAGTGACAGCTGCTAAATAAGAGTCGATCTTACTCTCAGCAAATTTCTATGTGCATTTTCTTGCACTCAATTCTACTTATTGCACTATTTCTTTCCTAGTCCACCGATTTCGATGACCAATATATCAAACAATGAAACCCTCAGAAAATGCTCATTCTCCCTGTGCCTGATTCATTATCGTACTCACATGATTTCTGATTAAAAAACTACGATTTGTAAATTGAGCAATTTTCATGTTTTGAGTACTACTCAGCAAGTACAGTAACCGATAGAAGTTTATCGTACTTCATTTGAAAGGAGTGAGAATGCATACTCTCAAGTGATGCATGGCACGTTGATATGCAACTCAATTGGTCAATACAATCAATGGAATTGCGGCGATAACTATCTTGTTGCTTGACAGCGTGGCGGAGACGAAATGCACTGTTTCAGCACCTGTCATGCTTTGATGCTTTAGTCAACTATTTAGAAAAATAAGGTTCAGATACCGCTTCAATCTATTCATCTTTCATTACTGTCATTCAATATGAAACAGAAATACCCGATAGAGTGCTAAGCTACCATCTTCATAGCGCATTCATTCCTTCATGAAATGATGCTATGTCAATTAGACTGAGTGTCCTAGAACCTTTTGGATAATATCGGTCATATAAATTAACAATGCCATGGAAATCGATATGATATCGGTAGATAATTACCATTGATAATAATTCGATTTCTATGGCTTGTCAAATGTTTCATTATAGAAATCTCAAGGTGAACACTATCTTGACGTTATCATAGCGTTGTTTATCAAAATGTCTCACATGAGCTTTAAAATAACTCCATTCTTAATCATTGCAAACATCATGTGTTCTACTTCTATGTCCTGAAATATGCGTTTGCACACACCGAATACATGGCATATACAGCCACAGTGCGATAAGAGTATAACAACCATGTAGCGATAAATTATTTTGATGATATTTATTGCACGATGAAAGTAGAGTCATTTATCATCTGTCGAGCAATATCTTAGGTTGTCGGTTTTTCATGATTCGCTATCTACTGCGTTGTTATGCTAACGTTTTACTTTCTTGATAAGACAAAAAGGACAAAATAGAAAATAGACAAAAAGATATGCAGCATATTTACTATTGTACGATCTGGCTGCGACTTTGTATCAACGGTTAACAAGGGCATTTGCCATGTAACGTTTTACCTTCAGCAAAATACACATTCAAGGGGGAGTAATGAATTAAATACTCACATCACAGCGACAAAATTGAGTTGACAAAAGTTGCATGGAGCTGGCTCCCAATGTATCGGTTGCAGTGACTGCTATTGATATTTCCTCAGCTATGGCAGGCGCTTTCCAACAGAGCATAGATGATAGTTGATTGAAAGATATCCATGGTACCGAACTTACCATTCGTATGGAAAAATTGTGGCCATCCGGATCGGCCACATAAATGCGCTCACACTTGGATTTGTCACTTTCAATAAATAATGTCTTTGCTTCACTAATTTTTGGCGGTCGATTTGCTACAAAAAAGAATAATATAATTTGATCAATGATAGAATAGGCGCACATGTAGAAATTCGTAAGCATATAATTCCTTCGTCCATGTTGTGTGTTATCAATGCATAAAAACTATCAATCACATATTTCTATCACATATTCATGTATTCAGCAACAACTGGGAGGTTTGATGGCAGCATACCATCTCTTCTGCGATAAAGTTGCGTCATGCATTTCATGCATTCTATCTTTATTCGTACTGTATTCTACCTGATGTGTTGAATGATGACGTGTATTTTCATAATGAATTCTGTCTGCTGCGTATTTTCATGTCAATTCGTAAGAGCACATTTTATCGGTCCAATTTCACCCAAGAAGTTAAGAAGGCGAAGTTTTGCATTTACCTGAGGTCAGATTTTAAATAGTAGGACACATAGTAAGACAGTGATTAGTAAAATATATTCTCTAACCCAAGAAAAAATTACATGGTAGCATATTTCTATTACTTGCATATTGTTGAAATCACTTCAAAGCATTTACACTGTATTCTTCAATCCTAGCAAATTAGTGCGACTTTTTCTTGACAAGTGATAAATGCGCCTGCCGATGTGGACGTAGGAGCCGTAAATCTATGCGATTTACATAATATTTTAGGCAGGTCTATGCTCACATAAATCTATGCGCGCATAGTTATCGACATGCTCAAATCATAGCAAAATCTCAATGTTTTTTTCAATATTGAGAGAAAATACATGTGAGGGTCTAAAAAGTTTATTTACTCTCATCGGATATTTCATTTTC
This sequence comes from Prostheceraeus crozeri, assembly GCA_907163375.1. Taxonomy (NCBI): domain Eukaryota; kingdom Metazoa; phylum Platyhelminthes; order Polycladida; family Euryleptidae; genus Prostheceraeus; species Prostheceraeus crozeri. The sequence goes on along the minus strand of CAJQUW010000585.1, from coordinate 186,797 downwards.
ATTGAAAGAAATGGATTTTGCTTATGAAGTAAACCTATGCTTGCTGTGTGAAGTTCATGCACTTGTTAAAGTGTGCTAAATATGGATATCTTATATCAACTTCTATATGAGTGACATGCATAGATATCCGTAAAGTGGGACATGGACGATGGCACTGATGACAATGACAAGACTAGCTGCGGATACAAAACTAGAGTACACCAGACTCAGATAGAGAGGAAGCGTCAGAAAAGGTAAGTCATTTGTGGGCCTCATTATTTACTTGTCTGAGTCAATGCCGAATTCAGATTATTGACAATATTACTATATACATATTGCACAATACATTAAAGTTAACCCATTACCATTTGGCTACTAAGATAATGTGTCCGTTTTTTTCTCTTCAAAAGTGAAGGTAGATATTTCTGAAGTATAGATGAATCTTATGAATTTAATTTAATGCTCTTCTAAATAAGTATGAGTAGTGAGTAATTGTGATTAAGCATAGATGACCGTTAAGAGCACATTGTACGTATCATCCGTCACATATACAGCGTTGCTCATAATTCACCGACCACCTCTTGATTTAACGATTTTTCTATCAAACTGGCCTTGAATTAACATTACAGCTTTTATATCATCATAATGAATTCTAGAACGATGTTTAAAGGTAAACATAAAGCTAGTTATCATTCCAAAAAATATATTAAACAAAAAAGCTTTAATTTTTGTTTTTCAGTTTATTATTTTGTTACTTGTCCATTAGCTGCCAGAACAGCCGTGATCCGTCTTGGCATACAATACTTCGAATCATGTTTTCACAATATTCCTGCGTGATTTCAGTTGTCCAAACGTGAACTATTTCGCGGCGCAAATATTTTCTGCTTGACTAGGCTCCAACAATTCTCAATAGGATTGAGGTCCGGGGAGGAGCCTGGCCAAGGACTGAGGACATGAACATTATCCTGAAGCCACTTCTTGACTTTCTTTGATTGGTGACATTGGACACCGTCGTACATCAGGATGTTGCAGTTTCTGACCGTGAACCAAGTGTGCAGCTTTTCATGCAAGATATCAATGTATCGATCGGAATTAACCGTAGCACTCGGAGCTCGACCCTGGGAGCTAATGCCTCCCCAAACCATCAATGATAATGAATGTTTTACCGTTGGTTGAACGTACTTCATATCATACCGCTGATTTGGTGGTCTACAAATGCGTTGGACTGTCGGATTGAACTGACGTAGACAGCATTCGTCTGTAAAAAGAACATTGCTCCAATAACTTTCTGTCCAATTTTGAAAAGTCCTGCAGAATGTGAGTTTATCTGGAATATTTCGCGCATTCAATAATGGCTTTCTGCCGGCTTGTAAGAACGGAAGTTAAAGTCTTTGCAATGCGTCGACGAATTGTGGATGCACCAATATCAACACTCAGGTAACTGTGTCTTTATAAAGTTGTTTGACTCCTTTGGATTTATCACCACAAGCCGTCGGATTAACTTGTCAGTACGCTTTGAAGTCTTTCGTGGATAACCTGGTCTCTTCTTTGGGTTTTCATCGCCAGTTCTCTTCTTTCTGGCTATTGTTTCTTGAACAGAGGTTTTAGAGATAGCCAGTCTCGCAGGAATCACGCGCTGAGAATACCCTTCCTTACTCAAGAGAATGATATTTGCTCGATGTACCGGCGAATGGTCTGTCATTTTCCTCACGAATGAGGCATTTACAGATGGATGACATTCACCTTGCTAACCGACCAATCAGGTGTCATTGCTATACGATTGGTCAATTATTACTGGCTGTCTTCAGTTAGTAGAATCGACATTGGTAGTTGATATCGATAAAAGCGTTAAGTGTAACCTTTGTGCAAGGACAACTCATATTAAGATTTGCAGTAGACATATCTAAAAATCGCAGGTGGTCGGTGAATTATGAGCAACGCTGTAGCTGTTGAATGGATGAGCTTCTTTTCCATTCCTGCATCAAGAGAACACTGATGGCCATGACGATGACAAAACTAATCTGCGACCTCCAAAGCCGGAAAATTGCGTTTATCTGACTCAGATGAAGAGGATACGTCAGAAATGGTAAGTCACTTGTGGGCCAACTCATTTACTTGACTGAGTCAATGACGAAATTCGATCATAAACAATATATAAAACACAACAACAAGGAAACATAGTAATCAACAAGTGCATAGTAATCAAACAGTGATTTATTGACAAATAGTGAGCAAAAACCATGCATCACATCACATAATAATTTTTTGTGACACGAATATCTCACGTCCAGTATTTGAGCACAGTCTTCCGACTTAGTGTGTTAAGTTGGAATGCTTGAGTCTGACATTGCATACTTTTCATTTAGAACAAGCGTAATTTTGTTACTATGATAATTTATCGGTTTCTTCTAATCTAAATTAAGGTAGACATTCCTGCAATCGGCATTCGGCATCTCAGTGACTTGATTGTTAGTGATTGAGCATAGATGGCCGTGAAGAGGACATTGTATGCAGCTATCATCTGTCCATCTGTCTGACATTGCAGTCAAGAGATTGTTATCTCAAATTCTCTATTTGAGCACAGTCTTCCGACTTAGTGTGCTAAGTTGGAATGCTTGACTCTGACATTGCATACTTTTCAGTTAAGCCAGATCAGTTGGCTGCTAGGAACAATTTCTTCCCTTCGAAATTGAGGTCCACATCTCTGTGGTATGGATGAATTTTGTGATTTTTCTTCTAAATGCCGGAGTATACGATATCTTACTAACTTGATTGTAAGTAATTGAGCATGGATCAGCGTATGGAGCACTTAGTATGGATCATGTATCACATCTGTTGAACTAATTAATTATCTTTATGAAGAGTGCATTAGTAGCAATAACGATAACAACAGCATGGTGACACATGGTGATGCCGTAAATATATATTAAATATGACGTGTACTGTACAGTTTGAGCATGAGCAAATAAGCTGTATAACTGATTATGCTGGTTAATTTATGTTTTATAATTTTTTCATGATGAATTATGTAATTTTGACTTAAAGATGCTGCGCATGTATGTTGGAGATTATAATACGTGCACAGAAAATTTCATAACATTCTTTTACATACATTTTGTATGGTCGTCTTACTTAATTGCTTATTCTATTTCAGGTTCGAAATGAGATCATGGCTCTCTAAAGAAGAAAGCGATGACCATGGACAATCCATTAATAGTCGATACTATAAAAAGACTTGTTTGCTTCAACAGATTTCTTTCAAATCCTCATTTTTTTAATAAACTTTTCTAAAACAATCCTTGCCTTGTTTTTCTTGTTGTAAGTGTCCTTATGAAATCATTTTTATAAAATGGGGCGATGACTGCAATTGCAAGTAGATCTATGCTTTTTCTCAACGTTTAAAACTAAGTCCAACTGATATTAGTTCTATCGCATCAGTATTCAAACTCTTCATAGATTTAAATTCACAGAGGACTACTTGAATATATTTCTTGCTTTAATTTTGTCTGTATAGAAAGCTATCGTGTCTTTTTTCATAGAAAATCAATACAAGTCTATGACAGATTGTCACTCAAAAGATATATCGGTTTACAGATAATGATGATACGCTTAAAAAAACGCTTAGATAAGTAAAAGTTAGACAGGTAAGCAAATTAACTCCTATGAGTAGGTTTTGGTTTGAATCAAATGATTTCACGGCATGCGCATAGATTAGATGGCATGTGTAATGTAAAATCGAAACCTGGTGTGAAAAATTCAAACCGGTAAACTTGCGCGCCACTAAGTTCGCATAGGTTTCCGGAAAAAGCTCATTGATATTTTTTCATGATGAATGTAGCACAATATCAGTGTGTCAGCTTTTCTATAAATGATACTTAATTTTTTGCCTGATTTTCTTAAAAAAGTTTTGAATTGAGCCCAGAAAGCTATGAGCATCAAATCCCGTAATAAGCAAAATGAGCATAATCCTACGGCTCATACGTCCCTATGTGAAGCGACCTGATCCCCTAATGAGCATATTCTTAATACTCAGCATCGAAGAGAAAACGTGAGAATATCTATCTCCATGTTATAATACAAACTTAGTTTAGGGAAATGCTTTGTATCGTGAGGTATAGAGATGACTACTAGATCGCAAATAAAAAATAAGTGAACAAATATTTCTCAAAATTACAATTTGACGAAGTAGGACCGCAGCCCTTGGTCGCGGCTTAAAGATGCAGAACACTGTATCAGAACACTGTCGCGGCTTAAAGATGGGTTTAGCATGCATTGATGGTCTGCCGATTGGTTGATACATCGCTAACCCCATCTCGGGCGAGAGATTTAGCCAGTTTATCGTATAAGTACTTAGACGGAAATAGATCTTAAAGTATCTTGATATGACTTCACCTATCATGCATGCGACTTTCCTATGCGGAACGGCATTATTGTAATGTCCATCTTAACGTTATGCAACACAATCATTCAAATAGATAAGAACAGCGAAGGGTAACTCGGCTGGTGCGCAAAGTTGCGAGAAATATTCACGGATATACCATCAAGACTGAGTTTGTTGAGTTCAAAAATATCCTATGAAGCATCAAGCTAAAAAATACTGACCATGACAGAATTATCAAGAATTGACGTACTTGCCTGAACGCGAGCGTTTTCTAACCGCTTTATACTTCTAAGAGTTGATAGGCCAAAATCCACACTGTTTGATACACCGACATCAAAGAGACACTGAACATTTCCCGCGCACATGGCATCAGCCATTTCTTTCAGTCTTGTACTTGAGCCGTACAAGTTATCAACATCGTAGAATATAGGCGAGAACTTCTTCAGCATGTAAGCAGTGCAGTTGGATAATTCAGGATCAAAAAGTGACTCCGCTTTATTCGCACAGTTGACTTTCCCTGAATATAACAGGAGATATAGAGAGATAACTTGCATAAATAGCTGCATATTCATACATGAAAGTACTTACATGACGATATGGTGTCGTAAGTATCTTTTTGAGATAATGGGGTGATAATTTTATGTTTACCGTTGCGCCCTTGTATATCATCCGTAGAATCGCCATTAAAATTTCCCAGCAATCCTGTGAAAAAAATTAAGTGCTGATGATAGATGCTCACTATAAAGTGAAGTGACGTTAATGACAGTATGATAACATGATTTATGATATGATAATGCAAGTGTGCATGTACTGTGATATATTCATAGAATTTTAACCCTCGCCCCACTATGGGGAGAGAGAGCGAATTCTCCCCTGCTGATCTCCGGAAAGTTAGTTATTAGACCAATATTTCCAGACAACACATCAATCGAAGGGGCATTGAAATGGGATTCAGAAAAACAGCATTACTTGTATTTTTAGGGTCATCTCTGGACTGCGGTGGAGGTCTAAGGCAAAAACGTCAAATTTCAACAAATTTCCATTGGATTTCAATTATTTCCATTGGATTGTCTTATCACACCTCATGGAAGAAGCCTCATGAAGAATGTGCAAAACGGCGAGTGACATGGAAGATGGAAGACGCCTTTTCCTGTGTGACAGCGGCCTAAACCTTTCGTGCTGCTGATCCACGTTGCTTCATTGAAATACTATTCACTATTCGTCTTCTACCAAACTATCAACAATGAACTTTAACCTGTCACCAGAATGATTTGGATTATTTTCAGAAACTCCCTCTTGTATTTATCTCAATTTTCGTATTTTTACTTTGCCCTTTAAGCATCACTTCTTGCTCGACCACAATGAATGACGGTTCACCCGATTGTGCTTGAGGGTAATTAAAGAAGATGCTAATAGTATTGTTGTTCTTAGTCCTGGGGCCGTATTAATAGAGATAGCACTAGAGTAGCAGTACCCTAGCTCTACCCTAGTGCTAGCCTAGCAGCAATTTCCGTATTAATAAAGGTAGCAAAAGGGTAGCGCTAGGGTAGCACTATGTCTGAGACCTAGCGCTAGGCTGTCGTATTAATAAAGATGGCAACTATCCTAGTGCTAGCCTAGCACTACCCTAGCGCTATGTCCAAAATCTGGCAAATTCCCTAGCAAGGTCAAGACCTTGCTAGGCATGATGCTAGATTGAATATTTAAGAGCAATATTGAAGGATATCTAATGTGATGTTTGCAGCATAGTAATGTTGAGCGCACTAGCTTCAAGATGGTATATGATTTTTCTAATTTGAATGAAAATATCGAATCATAAATTGCAATTATAAAAGTTATTCCATAACTGAATCAATTTTGCGCTAAAATGGAATTTAAGCGACGCATTCTATTTATGCATTACACTTCTGCACCAGACGTCATGATTAATGGAATGGATAGCTATTTTCAACATTTACACAACCAATATTCCTATTTATGAATTTCACTAAATGACAACAAAATTGATTGTCATTGATACTAATTGCTTGCGCATGAAGTAATACAACGGTGCTAATATTCAGTGATTTTCATAGCTTCCAAATTTACTGAATCGTGTGTTTGCTATTTTAGAATCTCAAGCGCATTTTTAAATACCTATACAAACGCATTTTAAATTGCGTGACATTCATAATCGTTGATGAATTTGTATGATAATAAAATTGTGATGAAATAGTGTGCTTAAAATTGATAAGTAGTCGAATTGTAAAATTGCATCTCAGTAGCCATATAAGAATCAAGATGTATTGGCAATAAATTGACAAACATTTTTCTCTCCAGAAAGCTTTAGAAAATAATTCAGAATTATAGAAGAAATTCAGAAAGTAAGAAAACTTCCAATCAATACATCTGACACTGCTTATAATTTAATCAAAAATGTTCGATAGGAATTGCAATAATACATCGTATTCTTTTTATATGTAGTGACTTGTTCACAATTTAATAAGTCAGACAATTCGAGGGATTCATTTTCTGATATTTCATTCTCAGATATTAACTTATACTCTAAATTCATAATTAGAGGAATCATGGAATGAGAGGATCCTACTACGCTTAGATGTTAATTGTTGAGAATTATTTGCCAATACCTACCAAAATAATGAGACTGGGACTACACATTGAGTTGGGCTGCCATTGCTCCATCGTGTGCGGTAGGATGGGCGTCATGTTGTGTCACTTACTTGGCAACATATTATTAGAAATGCATTCTACACTGTTTCTACCATTCTGTGGTTTATACACTTTCAAATTTAGCTAACTACATGTATTATGTTACATAAAAGATCGGAAGATCATCCTGATTGGAATGAGCCCCATTTCATGCATCGAATTATTCAACCATTTTTTATAAGCATGGATTTACGTTACTTCTATTCTTTCCCCCCCACACATTCTTCCAAGTTTTCTAAAATCATCAAATTTCGCGAAAGTTAGTCACATTGGGTTTAGAATAGACTTGATCTGTCACTGAGTGACACTACAGCACGACTGAAAAGTCTTACTTGAACCCTAGGATGAATGATTGGTCCCTTGGATACTCAGTTAGAATACAAGGTACAGCTGTGATCATGAGCTTCGTGTGATTCTTGTCTACAGACAAATGGCCAGCAGTTGTCTAATTCTGAGGCAGCAAATGTTCTACAAGTCAGATAATAGGAGTTTTACATACTCAACGCTATGCCACGTTAGTGAGACAGCCCGTAGGAGCAAGAGAAGATCGTTGACGATGCAACACTTCCAGGTGTCAACAACAGAAATATGGGGGGGGGGGGGAAAGAATAGAAGTACCGGATTTACATATTTGATGTTTTATCTTCTCTGAAGGATAAGTCGGGCAGGAGATACGATAATCGCTTTGATCTCTGATAACCGACCGTATTGTCAACGCCAAACGCGCGCATGTACAAATTTTCTCTCGAAGTGAGCGTCTGATTGACACATTTTCAGTGCTGTTCGGCCTGCTCATAATCCAGCAATATTTTAGGGATTGTTTTAAAATTTCTTTGAGTTAATTCAAGTTCGTTATTACAGTAATCATAATTGGGAGGTCAATGCACGTGTGGAGATGTCAAGTGGCTTAAATTCTTAAATTTGTCCTTTCAACCACTATAGTTCACTTCTGAAATTCGCGTTACATTTCACTCTATTGCGTAGGACGTTAAACACTGCAAACCAAGGACGTCATCATATTCATTTACTGTAAAGAATGTATTCTTTTTTCATAACTTGCAAAATTAGCTTATTCTGATGTCATATCGGGAGATGAAGTCGGTTAAAATGAGCCCCATTTCATGTATTTAACTATTTAACAATCGTTCATTAGCAAGGCAGTCATAATTTTGATGTTTTATCTTCTCTGAATCATAAGTGTCAACAGGCGGGAATGAAGGAAACTGCTTTGATCTCCGACATTCACACTTGTATTGTTAACACTGAACGCGCGCGCTTCAACATATTTTCACTCGGAATGTGCGTCAAATTGCCAGATTTCTATGACTCGATTGTCGGGCGTGAGAGCAGGTGGTGAATGCAGCTGCGCGCTGAATCGGCACGTCAATGAAACTTGATCTAGCATTAACTGGCGCCGGAGTTGACGCTAGGCTTTTTCTATTAATACGGAACTCAAGTTGTTACTACCCCTAGTAGCAACTTACCTAGCGCTACCCCTAGGAAATGCTATAGCAAATGCTAGCTTTATTAATACGGCCCCTGGTTGCAATTTGATGTATTGCGACCTGCCATGCCATTTTTTGTGACAATTCAATGCCTGCTCTGAGTGCCCCTGGTGACAATACAATCAATACCTGCTGTGTCATCTTGTCGAAATATAATAAGTTCATTAAATAGTTTGTAGGTAGATTCTTCGTTTTACAAAATGAAACTTTCTGGCGCAACTATTGACGTAATTGTCAATTCAATGACTGTCATCTGTTGTATTCATAGAAATTGACAGCAATAAAACCTCTAGAATGGAAATTAAGCTTCATGCAATGCACAATAACGGCACATAAATCGCACGCATTTTCACTTAGATGCACCTGCCAACGTCTGTATCATTGGGTTAGAATCAGTCACATGAGTAAATCGAAGCTTTTAATTGGTTCTTCATGCCCCAACTTAGTTCCCTCGGATGTGCCGCGACCTTGGGCCGTTTGCACAGCCTAGTTACAACTAGACTGTTATTTCCTAGTTGTAACTTGATTTAGTATGCACAGCTCTTACTAGGGTAGTTATAACTAGGTGCAGTGAATGCTAATAATAGAAGTTTAACAGCGACACGCACGATTGCATCATCAATGCGTATTCAAGGCCGAATATTCGTCACGATCAATCTTAACGACGACCTAATTTTACACCACTTACGTCACATGAAAATGCACGTGGTTCTGTATGCGGTTTGTCAACAAATTGACAGTGTGCAAGCCAGTGCAAGCATGTAGGCCTATACGTCATGTATGCAGTCAGTTTATCGATTCAAAGAGGATAGCTCTTTGTAGACAAGGTTCCCAAGAGAAAGAATAATGTTATCTGTTAGCTTATCACTATATATACAGAGAATAATATATATACTGTCAGCACATCACTGTAGAATGGTCAACATAAATCCCAACCTAGAATGGTCATGGTATCTCATGGTCTCAGTGTAATAACGTATTGTCGTATCAAGAAAAACTATGTTTATATCCACGAAAGAATTATATATTTTTAGAATTATGTGTCAGTTGGAAAAATATAGTGCCCTGCAAAGTCATACACCGTAGAGACATCGATTGTGGTTTGCGTTCCCCTGTCGCACGTAAGAACTGGCACTTTCCTCCTTTCCATCTCCTCGATTTCAAGGATCAACTTCCTCTTTTGGAGCCTTAGCACCGCAAGGGATTTCATTCAATGAATGTTCAAGCCATTTGTGATGATGAATATCGATTCATAGACATCTCAGCCGAATGGCCTGGTAAGTTGATTAGTTTTAAATGTTGATATGTTTAATGTTTACAATTACATAATACAGACTTATTCAGTTTAAGTAATTCTGTATAGGCCTAATATTTACAGTAAACATTACTAATAAGCTTAGCAAAGTTACTTTGCTCTAGACCTACTCATAGATAAATAATAAATGACATCACGTCTGAAACTATTGATTGGGTAATACATGATAAAACAAAGGTAATACTTCTACTGGAATAATTCAAAATATCTAAGCTTATGATTAGGCTAATTGATAACGATGTGATTCGTGGCCAAATAGGGGCGGCTGTGTTTCAAATTCATTGTAAATCCGAATTCAGTTTTCTCTACGGCTTTATTGAATGACCAATAGCAAAAGTGAATATTAATAAAGCAAGGTACAAATGTTTCGTGCGACACACTCAATCCTTAAGAAAGAGTGGCATTCGAATCGTCAGATAATTATTACTGTGTAACCTGATTTAATACTTTGTATTCACTATAGAGATACATGTATACTGTATATTCATATAAATGTATGTAGGCCTATCAATAATACATGTGTATTTATATTTCAGGTAGTGTTCATGATAGCCGAATTTTTAAAAATTCTCCTATCTACAAGACGCTTTCAGAAAGTACCGATGTAATCATCTTGGGCGACAGTGGATACGGCGTAACCCCATTCCTCATGAATCCATACCCTATTCCCGAATCCGAGAAAGAGCGGCACTACAACAAGCTTCATAAGAGGGCGAGATGCTGTGTAGAGCGTAGTTTTGGTATAGTGAAACGCCAATTCCCCTGCATCAAATACATTCTTCGCATAGATCTCGAGCGTGTTTGCCCAACCATAATGGCTGTGTGTATTCTGCACAACATGCTGATCGAAAGAGGTGAACAAAACTTGGATTTTGATGAGAATGAAGCTGTGGAATCCGATGATGAAGAGGAGGAGGAAGAAGAAACTGTGCGAAGTCGGGCTCTGCGGGAAAGGGGAAAGGTTGCCAGAAGAAGAATTGCTGACATTTTATGGTCTCAACGTTACCTGTAATTTGATTTGTATATATACATAATTTTTTGGATACATTTACTGTTCTTGATTTAGATCTTCGCTTGGATATGAATTTTTTATAGATAAGAATATTAAAAACCTTTGATAATTATATAGGCTACTCCTATATGTGCTAAGTGGTGTTAATCTACAAGTTTTAGATTAAAAATAGAATATTCAAGTATGTATTTTAATATATAATCATTAACTTTATCAATGCCTAGAAAGCTTGATCTGCAATTAGGCAAAATCAGGGAATTCCACCTAGTTGTAACTACCCTGTGCATGGTAATCCTAGTAACAATTAAATATCGATTTATCGGCGCTCTATATACTGCATATCAATTGTCCAGAAATCAGAGCAAGTTACAACTAGCTCGTTGCTAGTTATAACTAGGATGTGCATACTAAATTTCTAAAAATAAAACTCATCTAGTTATAACTCGGGTAGTTTCTAGGCTGTGCATACGGCCCCTTGAGTCAATTTCCATTCTAGCGAACTTCAGATAAACAGTTTACTTCTATGGTTGTATTAGTGAGTAAAGCTGGAGGCACACAGAATAAGCGATAAGCATTGAGTTATAGGACGCTTGAACAACTCGTTTGTTCGTGCAGATGTCGCGGGTTGTAGCTGATGTTTTTTGACCTTTCTGACTGCTTCATCTCTCTCTCTCTCTCCTCTCTGTCTCTCTCTCTCTTTAAATACACTCTCGCCAAAAATTCACATGTCAGTAGCAGGCAATACTGCGAAAACGACGATTTCGCTTCTAAATATATAATTAAATATATATATTATATATATATATATATATATATATATATATAATAGATATACTAAAAATATAATTAGCTTTGGATTTAGATTGCCACAAACTCACAGGAACACGATGACAACATAATCGCACCGCTAGTCATGAAATGTTAAAAGTAAGTTCGAAGAAATATCCATCACTTACCTGAAACTTTGCCATGAAAACTGGAAGGAATTGCTAAATGTAGATGTATTAAGTCATGAAATGTTGTCATCACTATTGCTATCTCTGCTCCCAATAGCATAATTGTTGTAGTTCCATTCTTGCGAATGTTTATGCCGCGTTGTGGAGTGTATCCTTCTGGCGTCTTCATTGCAGCTAGCGCAGACTTTTGAGTTATGCGTTCGGATGCGATGTAGATATCTAAAATGATATAGTGGTGAACTACACTATAACATATTTTTGACAATTCGTAATCTGATTGGATAATTTCCGATATGTTGGAAAAGGTAATATTCCTCCCTTATTTCGTTATTCCACTAGGCTTAAAGTCGACTGTTTTCGGCAACATAAGAAGGATGATTTTTAAAGTATCTTACATGGAAATTGTGTCATTACTTCAATTAAACTGACTTGCTCCGACCGAATTCAAAGTAATGTATTTATAAGGGCTAAATGCTAGTGTAGACTTCAACAGTCACTTGTCACTCTAGGTCAGACAAATACGCACAAGTAAAGGACTGCAAAAGAGTTTTAGGAATAAAATACATGACCAATACTTGTACACTGTAAACTGTGTGATACCAAAGCTGCTTACGAAACCGATGAACAAAACGAAAAAACAAAATGTACGAAAGCACTATTGTTGATGCTCATACACTACGAAAGCGATTGGCTTTCCTATTGGATGATAAAGATAATCCAATAGGAAAGCCAATCGTTTCGTAGTGTATGAGTACGAAAAAAGTGCTTTTTTACATTTTGTTATTCTCGTTATGTACATCGGTTTCGTAGTCAAAATCATTCAGCTTTCGTACTATACAGGAGAACTAGCCCAGATTAGAAAATGAAAGCTAATGAAAGCTCGGGTTCATGATCCCGCGTGCGTTAAGCATGTTTAGCAGCCTCTTCTTACAACCACAAGTCAACTGAATCAGGACTACAGACTCGATGGCTAGATGCTAACGAGGCCAAGCCTGAATCCGACAAAATCCATGTCAATGTTTTACCATTTTCAATGATGGTATGATATTCGATATGTCAAATCAATACTCCCACGCTAGTTGATTTCCCTCAATTGACAAGCGTCGTTAGTGCGATGACAGGGTCTGTGATCGTACAATGATCCGCTAATCCAATGGTAGAATGAAAAAATAAATATCAAGCCTCTAGGCCGACAACTTGTTTCACTTTGTACTTAGACTCAAATAATTTCTGCCCTAGTCGTCCAATTATTTTCACCTTTGAGATGCACATGATTTAGGACATTCTGCACGATTTTTACAAGAAACTGAGGCTGCGACTGTATCGCAAAACGTCTGTCTCTTGCACATGCTTTAAGTAGTAAACTTTTACGGATAAATCATATGAGCGCACTATATTTTTCCTTCAACCTATGATTTAGGATAAACCATAGACAAAATTCGATAGGGGAAGAATCTAGTCTGTTTTCCGAAATTATTCCATCACACTAAAATAAAGCAACTTTGACGGTTTTTTAGACGTAAAAATCGAAATTTGGTGCGCTGATTAATTTTTACAGTTACCATTTGGTCAATGGTCGTTATGAAATGTTCATCTTACAATGAGACATTCATGCAAGGCATGCATAAAAGATTATGTCAAATGGATGTCAGCTTCAAACGTGATAGGTGGCAAGGGCAAAAAGTCTATATATGATAGAACTATTATTTTTTGTATTTTTGAGGGATCTCATTAAAAAGTCTGAGTACTGTCAAAAAATGAGCTGGCATGCCAATGCGCTAAACAGTATTTGATATTGAGGAAATATGCCTTGACTTTTGTTCATAATTGAAAATAGGTTTGGAAAAGAGTCAAGCTATTTATTGTTGTATAAAGCGTGCAAAAAGTTAATCAAAATATTTCGGCTATTTACACCATAGCCTTTATCAAAAAAATATTGAGACAAGAAAAGTGCATGGTATATCGGTAAGTTTTAATTTTTTATGCAAAGAATCATAGAATCAGCACTGTATTGACTTTGAAGCATGAATGATATCTATTATGCATAGAAAAAAGATCTCTGACAGCAGAAATGTGCTGCTCTCCCCAACTTCCCATCCAGAAATTCATTATGAAATGAAAATAAATGTATAAAAATTTGTTCAGGCCTTCACATTCAGCTTGCCTATGAAGTCGCATCACATTTGTGCACGAGATTCATTAGGCGAAAGGGTAGATCAGTTGGGTAAGATGCCTCTTCGCGAAAAATGACTTTTAGGAGGTTGTTGGACATTTTAACATCAGACTTTCCCACAGTAGAAATTCTTAAACTTGACTAGATGAAAAAGGTTAGCATGGTCCATAGTGATGAATTGACCCATTTATGCCCGCTATCAGTTATATTTGGTGGATCATCCTGAAATTCTGGATTTATCAAGCTCAGGGTACTTTGTGTACTTCCCCAAAATATTTGGGTCAAATATCCAGTAGTTACATAGATATAGGATGATCGTTATAACTATCTATGGGAAATAGTGTCAACAATTTGCAAAATTATTAACATGACATTATTGATAGAACATGGCATCTACTATAAAATATAAATGTATATTATTGTCATACTATGTAATCAATAATGAAACTACCGTATTTCCTCTAATAGACGCCGCCCTCCAATAAACGCCGCAGCAGAATGGTTAATTTTTTGATAAACGCCGCACCTCTTAGAAGTAGAAAAACCTTAAAACAAAAAGTATTTTAATGAGCTAGACAGTTTACAAAGATCGGTGACCATATGTCACTGGAGTGTTTGCTGTTATTGTGGACTACTATTATGATGAGATAAGAACAGTCGTACAAGTTTCTAACTTTAAACAAAAGAGCGTCGAAATAGAAAATATACGTATAAGTCACATAATTACAGCGTCAAAATCGACACACTTCATCTGATGTTATGTCATCACTGACAGGAGAACCTGTGTTTGAATCAGAGTCTGTGTTAAGACCAGTCACATGTAAGTCCACGTTAGCCCCAAAGTACTGCAAAGTTGCCTCTCGGGGTCCTTCAGCTGTTTATCCAACTTTTGTACAATGGATTTGATCCACATCGTTGGTCGTGATCCCACATACATCAAAGCTGCTCTTGATTATATCCACACTAACTGATTTCCACGCTTCCTTCATTGTGCTATTTGAAGTTCAGCGGAATCGAACTCTCAAACAGCTGAGTCATCACTCACCGCTCAATAAACTCGAGCACGGAAAGAACTTTCCAAGAAAAGCAAAGGCTCAGATACTTAAGTAATCAATATCACGCGTGCAAAAACAGATCTTTCGTCTCTTCAGCTTGTCGGTTATGCTACTTTTAAAGTAATGATGGTGAGAACAGTCTTTTAACATGATGTACCGTTTATATATTTTTATAGACGCCGCCCTCCAATAAACGCCGCATCTACAAGTATGCGAAGTAAAATAAACGCCGCGGCGTTTATTAGAGGAAATACGGTAAGTGAAAATTAACATAACATCTACAATTACATAATTTTTGGGGTATTAAAGTACATAATTTACAATCATACATCAGTAAAAATGATTGTTTCCACTTACCAATTTGACCATTACTATTCACCAGAGCTTGCACTATTGGATCACGCAGCTCAATATTATTTTCTTTAAGCATTATCTGACAAGCAACGCCCTTCGTTACGGTCGCATCAGCCACATGCTTCGTTATATCAAATAAAGCAATTATCGTCATTTTAAGTATTACTCCCGAATCTAGCAGTGTCTCTCCTTTTGTTAGCAAGAAATGACCGAGTCCATTGAATGTGTAATTAGCATCATCAAATGTATTGATATGTGGATCGCCATGACAGCCTCCAAGACCATATTTCAAGCCTTCATGTGCTAGTGTATGAGGTCGAAGGGATTCGAATTTCTGTGAAGAAAAGATTGACAAAATCCGCAATTAAAATAAATAATAATGATAATAATAATGAGGTGTATATTATATAGAAGGGCAACACGACAAGTTGCGAGTTTGAGAGGCTTGACATACGAACAACGTCTTCAAAAACTGAATTTGAGAAGCCTCAGTGATCGTCGGATAAGATCAGATCTTTTGCTGCTTTACAAGATTCATCACGGCCTTTTCAAATTGACATGGGTTTATCCGCTCCAGCCTCTTCATCTGAATGGTCCCGGCGAGTCAAGCGTTACACAACACGTGGACACGCTTTTCGGTGTCGGCAGCAGCTAGTCAAAAATTGCAGACCAAGATCCTATTTCTTTACAAACAGAGCCGTCAAGATTTTGAACCAGTTACCGTCTTCAATAATTGGGAGCCCGTCCGTGACTGTCTTCAAGACAAAACTTGATTATTTTTTGTAATGTATGACTTGACTTTTTTACTAACTTTCTTTCGTCGATAAAGCGATTCTTCGCTATTGTCGAATTTTGTTCGATTTCGATTGAAATGAATATAGATACAGTATATATTTTCGATGTGAATAAAAATCATAGCACTACATTGCAACATATCAATTAAACGAACAAACGAAAGTGATAAAAACAAAAGTCACAGTTGCACATTATTGGAAGCTGGATCGATGCATATAGCAATCACTGTTCGTACTGAAATATTTTAACAAGCTCAGTTCTCTCTTCATCAATGCTGTAAGTGAATGGAAAAAAGAGGATTTGCGCTTTTGCGTTCGGCACAACGGGACACAAAAATGGCCACTATAGCTCAATCTTCTTGGGACATATTCGTTTAGAATGTGGTTTGGCATTATGGGATATTGCACAAAAAATCTTTATGCTTAACATGTATCTTTTGTCGTCTTTTCATAAGAATATCATGTTCACAGCGAGCATCAAGTGATTCGTACCGGTAGATGAGTTTTAAAGCACGATTTTCAACACGCTGAAGCTTGTCACTGAGAGTATTTGGCAAGGAAATGAATACCGGGCACGCGTATTCCATCAACGAGCGTATCATACCTTGATATATTGCTAGCAAATCCTTTTCTCTTGCAAAAAATCGCACTTTTTTCAGAATGAACAATCTTCGGTTGCATCTTGACACTATGTCGTGGACATGGTCATGCCATGATAGTCGGTCATTGATTATGACACCTAGTATCCTACTTTTTGGTACGACTTGAATGGGGAGATTATTAATGAAGCGATGATTATGCTTCATACATGACACAATGTTTGACTTGCCGCGATTTAACATGAGATTCTTCTCAGAACACCACCTCTCAATGTGAATTACTTCTTTGAGTATTGTCTGATTGTAATCCTCATGTTTTGTGAGAGGAACAATCAGGTTCAAATCGTCGGCATATTGGACTATTGTTGCTGAGTTGCTGCTACAGCTCACATCACCCGTGTACATTGCAAATAATGCAGGCCCGATAACTGACCCTTGGGGAACGCCTCTGGATGCGTTCCTTTTGGATAATTAAATGCCTATTAATTGGACTGATTATCCTTTACTCAGCTATATAATATCTACCTATGAAATAACTTTATTAATGTATACAGTATGTGTAAAATTTCAGTATATAGAGTGCATGCATGGCGGCACATAGTCAACAAATTGTAGTCATTGGAATTGAATAATTCACAAATGATAAAGCAGGATATTTTCATTAGAAGACAAACTTCACCACTGGAAATATAATTTTTAAAGACTTTCCGCCATCAAATAATTTCTAGGTTTACAAAGATTCACCGAGAATTATTTTCTGTATCAAACCTCTGTCTTGAGAAGCCCGTAAGGAACATGCATGCGCTTGCTGAATATGTAAAACTGGCAATCAAAAAGGGATTGTTTACCTGGCTTTAGAACTCTATATTTTACATTTGATAACACGAAACCAAACACGAGAGGACATCCGATCATAAGTAGGAGCCTCTCTCAAGTTCTTATTGGTTTTCCAGCTTTGATAAAAACATCGCATTTGAGAACGACCCTGGGCAAATAATTTGCGCGTTCTAGAAGCATATTCAAATCGAATCCCACTGAATGATCGTATTTTTACTTGGAAGATGATTATATTTTATTTTATTTATACATTAAAATAATAATTATTATCTCAAAAGTTCCTGGCTCTTTCCGACTCAAAGATATCAGATCGTATTTTTGCTTACTTGACACCATGAGCTATCAAAGTTCCGAAGAGCACCGCAGCAAGCCCCTTCTGCCCGCAATTGCTCTGTAAACCCAATAGTTCCGGGCCAATCAGTCAGCACTCGATTTAAATGTGAGCCATCGAAGTGACCGGAATTCGAGATGATTGTCATTCCAGATGAAGATAAAATGTTATTTCCAATGTAGCAGCAAATGTGAGGTTGTAAATCTGAAATACACAAAGCACTGTAACAGATGAAAGGTTAGCATCTCAATTGACACTAAATGCTTCAACTTTACCAATAGGTATTTGTAACAAACGAAATGGTCCATCTACACACTGTATTTCATACTTCATAAGCACATTTGAAGATAACATTTTCTGATACAATTAAGACAAGCCAATGCGAAACACATGAAACCTGAAAATGTACAAATTGTAAGAAAACATGCGAGGGCAGTGGCAAAAGTACAAATTAATTCAAAATTCGTGTTGTCGACACTGTCAGACAATCATGTTAATTCTGCCATCGCCGTGACATGGTTCAAGAGTATATTGCTTATAGGGAGCCATTCGAAGAGATGGGCAGTAAGCCTTGTTAAAGATTTTCTATTTATCAAACATTCGCCTGTAATCAAGATGCAACCTTTGAGTGGAGATGGAAACATATACTTTCCTCAATCATCAGCTATCACTTGATAGAAAACATGGAAAAGATCAGAAAGTGTCAATTATTTGCAAGTTATGAGCTACTCAGACCAATTTTCTTTTAATTGTGAATAATAATCACATTATCCATCAAGAAGACACCTAAAGACTAGGAATTTTGATGACTACTTTGATAAATATCGTCTACTAAGCTACTATAAGTACTATAAGTAATATAACTTATAACTTTAAACTGTATATAACTATAAGTAATGCAGAAGGTAGCCAAAAACGACGAAATTTGACATACCCTGTGAATTATCTTTTGGCTTGTTACATTATAGCATTATAAGATACATTTATTTATACATTTTAAGCTTCTCGTTACAGATAGGTTCACTGCAAATATTCAATATATTTGTATTACACAGAATATTTGCTCATTCTTCTTAAAAGTGACTAATTTAATGCTGCATGATAGCTTAAAAATTCTATTCATGAAATGTGGAAAACTGTTAAATTGAAAGTCATTG
Organism: Prostheceraeus crozeri; assembly: GCA_907163375.1. Classification (NCBI taxonomy): domain Eukaryota; kingdom Metazoa; phylum Platyhelminthes; order Polycladida; family Euryleptidae; genus Prostheceraeus; species Prostheceraeus crozeri. The sequence goes on along the minus strand of CAJQUW010000585.1, from coordinate 167,640 downwards.
ACCAACACTCCAACAACGAATATGAGTTTCAAGAATCCATTAAGCTAAAAAGCAATTTTACATGTTTCCTAAAAATGCTTGAATGATGAAAACAGAAACTCTTTCATGCCAATCTATATTGTGGATTACTGTTACCGCTGCGTCTACATAGCGTGAGCATCACAGCTTTAATGTAAACAGACCTTGCCCGATTAAAACATGCTTGCATCTTGTTATTCTCTGAAATCGTATTATCCGATTGGCGACGGAATAAAATAGAGTCTTCAATAAAATCTTCTGAACAAGATGGAGAATTTTTTTAATTTTTTATTATTACCGGTATCTATTTTTTGAAGACAGGCAAAAAGTTCCCTTTAATGATGTAAAATTGCAAATGTCTTTCAAAACCATCAGACTCCTTTGTTTCATCTTGTAATTGTATTGAAATCGAAATGTTCACCGTAAAATCACAAGTCACACTAGAAACAAATAAATTCCAGAGGCCTTTCACCAGCATTCATGATAATACATACACTGTATGTTTGTCGATCCTGAGGCAACGATATCATAAAAAAATAAAAAATAAATTAGATAAAATTAATAAAAATAATAATAAATTTTCTTAGATCATACATCGCAAATAATCGGAAATACTGTACATTAAGAACATAGACAGGCATGGGACATAACCAGTTGTACTGTCTGTGATAAAAGTCGTCGTAGTCCTGCAGCCCTCTTCTCGATTATAGGCAACAGCAACTATTACTGATCTCTATACAAATTCTTGAAGCTTTCAACATCAAATCGATGCTATTCGATCCTATTAATTGGTGACTCGTTAAGCCATGGTAACTCGTTAGAAAAATCAAATCTCGCTGGATTTTCAGTCACTCACGCTTGCTGCAGATAAGAATTGTAAAGCTTTGACAGCAGTACCGAGGCACATTGTTAGCTGTTCCCAGTCAAGTGACTGGCATCAGCGTTCTTATTTTAGTGTCGTCACTCGTGCACAATCGAGTATCATGTTGTCAGTGTTGGAGGCTCTGTACATCAGGTTCTACAAGCCAATTCTCTGTAGTCAGAAAGATTTTGTGTTGCAGTTGGCTCTACCATGGTCATTTGAATTGTAATCGCTGTTACACCACAATTTAGTCATGTCCAGAAAATTGGCACTTCCTGGGTCAGCCTTGAAAAGACCAGGTGAAAGTTAGCTCGGTTGGTTTTACTTTGACTTCAATGAATGACTTATCTGCAATTGGTCTTGAACTTTCTTTTCAAATTTGCATACTCTATGTTCTTGAAACCTGCATTTTATAAATAACTTAGTGGTTGGCGGAATTTTGAAAATAAACTGTAGTGAATAAAAACTTGCAATTTTTCTGTTGTATCTTCACCAGAGAACAAGCGTGATCATGAGGAAAATTGCAAGTTAATATTTACTACCTGCATTTTAAGTAAGAATTGTCTGTATTTAGGTTGCGTGAAGATATCTGTATTTTCAATGTGCAGGAAAGCCAGCTACTGGGTATTCGGAAAATCACGCTAGTGAGACACCCGATATTTTTGGGTTTGATCACTGACATTGCATGATTTCAGTTACAAAATGTGGATTTAGCAGAAAATTTACTTACTAAACTTATCGATTGGGACGAAGCAGGTCGCATTGTCGGCCGTGTTTGGTAGATTCGCTGTTTCGTCCCTATATCGAAGAAAGTCAGGTGCTGTTGGACAACCATGAATCATCGACAGTGGCCTTTGCTGTTTAGTCCACGTGGAACAGATAAGAGATGGATTGTAAAAGTTTGGATCGTCCTGGGGAGTTAAATTGAATGCTAGTACCCCTGCCACTTTAGTCGTAGGTTGTGTTACTTTTTGAAGTGTCTCCACCTTCCTAAAATAACAAAAGATGCACATGCGTGACAAATAAATAAAGTGTTCTTTTGGTTAGCCTATACAATACACGGTCTTGCAGAATAGCATACCAAGGATTTTTCGGGAAAAATTCCTCTAACACTTGATTTCCAACTGTTACTCCCATTGCAACACTTCGTTTGATTGTTGGTCTAATCCATTGATGACAGCTATCGATCAGAGTGAATCCAAATGTTCTGTGGAAATCCGACCCAATGACCGCGAAAAATGTCATTGAATGCAGCTGAAACGAAGGAAAGTGTGATTAAGTATAGACCATAGGATCCTTCCCATTCTAAAGTCGCCATAGTTTACGATCATTTATATTACTTCTATTTTCGCAAAAGATGAACCTTAAAAGAAGCCCTCTCTCTCCCTGATAGAAGTCTACTTTCAAGCACAAGATTGAAGCTGTAGGAGTAGAATCCAGGGTAAATGTCAAATAGTGTCTCGTGGTAGAATCAGGTTTGCCGTGGGAATGGGACGAAGAAGTCTCGTCCCACGGCAAGCCTGGGTAGAATACAGGTCCCATCTTTAATAGAAGTCCAGCACTATAAGCTCAAAGTAAGTAGAAGCCCTGGTTAGAGAGAACATGATAAGACGTTTTCACATGCTGCACCTTCATTGGAGAGCTTAGGAGGGAGATATGTGACTTTAAACTCCCAACATCCTTTATCTTCAATTTTATTTAAAATTCAGGTAATTCAAGTTGTCATGTTCACGTTTCATAGCCGTAGGTGTTGCGCAGTACATGTATTGCGTGTTTTAGTGATTTCAAATGGAGTGACAATCAGCAACTAATCAATGCACATGTGCATGTACAAACTCCAAAGAGATAACAGCAACTACTAATTGATTATCAAAAGTATCACTGTATGCGTTAAGTTATCAATGTGAGTCGAAAGAAGCTTTATTAGCTCACAAGAATACATTCTGTGAGGGCAAAATGATGCAGAATAATTCATAAGTGAATGATGGCAATGGTGATAAAGAGGATTTTTATTTAATCTCACTAAATCTAATATCTTAATTATATACGGCACCCTATCGCATCGCTTCTTGCAATTTACATGATTTTAAAAAGCTAAGATAGTTTGATTACCAAAATTTGTATTCCGGATCTCTAAGAAAAGGTTTGGTCACCGCTGCTGTATATGTACATGTCTGAATTCCGGAGCAAAATATGTTGCACTTCACAATTGATGGAACTGCCATTCGATAGCAAAATGAATAATGTAAATAAGATAAATCAAATACAGTATAGTGCGGAGTCGTTGATTCATGTTTGTTCATGATCATCTATTGCACCGAATGCATCGGAAGGAGAATTGGATATTTGAATGCAATGTGTATGCACCGTAAATGTTTCTTATTAAAATGTCAATAACTAAAGTAAATCTGTTCCCGAAAGCGTTGAGAACCAATTGGATATTTACCTTTCTAATTAAGCGCGGAAATATTGCAGGGATAGTTTTTACTAAATTGCCGACATATAATTAACGTTAGTGGCATTTCGTAGCTGCTAGTAGTGAAAAGTTGCGACAGGCTCTTCACCAGGAGCTTGGGCGAAAATCGAACAAAATATTCATTTAGTGGCGAATTCATATAGCTTTTGTGGTTTGGCACTTACGCATAGTTCGCACGTTGATTGCGATCACTTTTGAATTCCACGATTTTGGTCTACATATTTCATTATTTCATCTTCTCTTATGATAGTCTCAATAATTTTTAGTCACACCTTATACAAGCCTACAGCAGACATTTTGAATAACCACAAAGAAATCATGGAGACAAAATCATTTGATCTGAAATATTCCACTACTCACCTTATCCACAGGATTTTCATAGACATTCTCATATTTGACAATCAAGCTTATCTTAAATTCTGGCAATTTAACGTCAACACGTTCTTGCAGATAGCTCTGAGTTTCCCGATCATTTTCTTTTAAAACAGCAGATACCTTTGTCTGTAATGCAAATTTGAAGCAAAATTTGTCCATTTAAGAATTCGATAAACTTACGTCATTCTGATGAAACATTGGAGTCCAGTATGATGCAAAAACAGCTCCCACTTGCAACACACTGGGATTCTTACCAACATTTGCAGAGAAATAACTCAGTTTATCCAATGAATAGTATTTCTTGTACTTTTCAATTGGTAAATCTGTGGACATTGCAGGATCATTCGTAAAGGCCAATAGTCCATTGTCTGTTGCCTGAAAGTCATTTAGTCTAAATAGTGTATAGAGATATTTTCATGCTTAACGGTGGCGGCTCGTCCATTAGAGCAGGCTGGAACTGCCCCACCTAGCAAATGCTGAATAGTGCAATATATAAGCCTAACCACCCTAGCACCGGCGCTGTGGCATTGTGGGAGAGTGTTCGCTCTGCGTCCTGGAGCCCTTAGTTCAAACGTTGGTCGGGTCAAACCTAAGACTTTTAAAATAAGTACACTCTGAATTCTTGCTAAACACTCAGCACAAAAAGAATGAAGGTAGGCTAAACGAAAACCTCGATCATATGGAAGGATGTGCTCATGAGTATATTATTATTTCATTATTATAGTGTTATTGTTATCATTTTAATTTATTTTATTTAAAATTAACGAATGAATCGGCTAATCTAGCAATTATGGAGTCTAACAAGAAACCGAATTACATTGAAATCTCTAGTTGCAACCACATAATTAGATTTTTTAAGCGCATCACCTTGCTAGAAGTGCAAACTGATTCAAAACGATGGCACATGCAGGAACTTACTAAGTGGGCAAAAAGAAATTTTTAATACCTTGCAGAGATAGGAAAAATAGTCGTGCTTTGCCTGCGGATTGGTGTGAATTCCTTCAAAATGCTACGATCGCCACGATTCCTTCAGATTCGAAAAATTCACATAATTGCGAAAACGTTTCCTCAATAATGTTGGGTCCTCCGGTCATTACTAAAAAAGTTAGCAGGCGCGCATGAAAAACGTTCACAAACTTCTCTGTAGAACTTGACATCGACAGTCTCTGCTGTGTGACCCACAGAATTAGACAGGTCGTCTCTTCTTCCGTTTGACTAGAAGGGAAGCATTGGAACGTGCAACGTTATTGAAATGGCACAATCTGCTGACTAAATACCATAGCAATCGAACAATGAGCAGCCAGTTCAGCATTAAACACGCCAAATTTTGCAAAGTTTCTGTGACTGTTATCAACCGGATCACACAGCAAAGAGACACAGTCGATGTCAAGTTCTACAGAGAAGTTTGTGAACGTTTTTTCATGCGCCTGCTAACTTTTTTAAAAATGATCGGAGGTCCCAACATTATCGAGAAAACTTTTGCGCAATGATCTGAATTCTTCGAATCTGAAGGAGTCGTGGCGATCGGAGCATTTTGAAGGAATTTAGAGCAATCCGCAAGCGACGCACGACTATTTTTCCTATCTCTGCAAGGTATTAAAAATTTCTTTTTGCCCACTTATTAAGTTCCTGCATGTGCCATTTGTTTGAATCAGTTTGCACTTCTAGCAAAGTGACACAGATAAACAATCTAATTCTGTGGTGTGACCCGGTTGACAACAGTCACTGAAACTTCGCACAATATCGCGTGTCTAATGTTGAACTGGCTGCTGATTGTTCGATTGCTATGGTATGATGTCAGCAGATTGTGCCATTTCATTAACGTTACATGCTCCAATGTTTCCTTTCTAGTCAAACATAAGTAGAGCCGACCTGTCTAATTCTGTGGTTACAACATTGATAGAATTGAATGATTATCATTTAAAAGCATTCCGGGGCATGCCCTCGCATTGTCATTGACATTGTGTTATTCGAAGGTGCTACACGTGATAGAGAACTGCTCAGATTCAACTCTGCAGGAATACAGTGTTGACGAAGGAGCCTTCAGCGACTCTTATTGGTTATTCTTGATCCTGCTTTTACCAAAAGACACAAAAGTACAGATATCTTAATGCATTGCTGGATGTGAGGATGTCATGACGACGCTAGAGTGATAAGTTTCTTACTACATCGATTCACGTCTGAGAGCAGAACATAGCTTTGATCTGCGACATTTATGAATCGCCATGAATTTCGTTGATGTAGTGAAAGATCTAGTCATCCTCTACCGCTTACATCTCTGTAATCTCAAGTTAACCGACAACAATGTATGGCATAAATAATTCTTGTAGCTATAACTACGTGGAACAAGACAGAGAAAGCTATACAGCACTTTATTTATTCATTTATCTTGTTTGAATTTCTTTATCGTTTTGTTTCACATATCTTATATGTTTTGTATAAATCATTTTTCCTATGCGTTTCGGCAACGTATGTATCAGAGTGGAGCGCTGTCGTCAGTCATCTTGCTGGTTGCCTGTGTCACGATTGTCTATTGTTCAGCTTTCATGCCTGTCGAGATCGTTGTGTGCAAGTATCTAGTGTCTGATTGGTCGGCTGCGGTGATTGCTGTGGTTTATTTGATTCCAAGTGTCTTTGTTAATTTGCCGTGAACATGGTTGACTAGCCGAAAACGTTATTTTGAAAAATTTAAGAAACGAAGGAATTAAGGATCACTTGCACCCGGGTCCTTCCGCTAATCAAAACTAGTCACATATGACTCAGTCTCCGTTCGGAGCTGATCAGCACGTTGATCAGAAATTAACTTAGCCTAAATGAGCCATAATCCGTCTAGGTCAATAGAAATCACGAAGTTGCAAGCAAACATAGTTTGGTTAAAATTCTGATGTCTTTGCCGAAGCATGTAGTAGAGATCACATGTAGTACTTTTTGAGCCCCACCTGAGACCGGAGTCACGAGCCGCCACTGATACCTAGCAGTAATCATGCAAAGATCTGTCTTGTTTTATATATTGGTGAACCTTAACCTGAAACCCACGCAATTTTTGATGTCAGGTAAAGGACGATAAAAGTACTTTTCAGTTAAATAGATAGTTGGAAGTTTTGGACCAGTATCACTTACACGTATATCGATGGACTTACATAAAAACCGGAAACCAGCATCTCTCCCACTGGAAAATATATTTGTGTAGGAATAACGACGTGTGATGCAAATTTTCTAGATGCTCTAGGTATCCTGAAGTCAAGAGGACCTGAAAAGCAATACATGATGTCATAAATACAAATGCGGATTTTGGAGATAATCGTGCAAAACCTTAGTTACATTAATAATTAAATTCCTTAACGTCTGATGTAGTTCTCACCAACTGACATAGTCAGTAACTGTAGTAGTAGTCAAAGCATTGTATTCCACTTCATTTAATTGTGGATGAGAACAAGTATAGAATTCCAGTATTGAATTCCATGAAGCATTATAGCCGTACTTTGAAACCGGCGAGAACAAGTAGATTCAAATGAAGAAAAAGTAATGTAATTCTTCAAATTAGTAAGAATTATATTATATTATAAATGACTGCTGGGATGACTTTCATAATTGTATGAGAAATTATTAGCTTCCAGGTATCGGATTCACTTTCATTAGCAAACCATTATTCCTGATTTTCATTGACTTCATTTGAAAGGTATAAAAGCTGCTCAAACTTCATGTCAAGAAAAGCAAGTACTGCATTTAATAGCGTACACTATTGTGCTTATAGTGTACACTATAAAGAAATGGAAATTCTTTAAATTTAGCAGCTAAAATTAATTTCACCACTGATTTTACAGAAAGAGTTATAGAGAAAGCAAAATTGCATTTCAACTGATTTTCAATGAGACGTCGCCAATTCTCTTATTGAGTCAAAGATATCCGATAAAAACGGTTGCTTTCTGTGAAAATGTATGGGTAGTTCGCCATGTAACGATGAACTGTATATATCCATTCTACTTGACTGAACTTACTGCAACATCCACTTGTATGCGGTTTACGTTGTTGAGGAGGATCACATGTGCATGAATAACTTCCTACAGCATTTTCACAGCGACTGCCGATGCAAGTGTCTTCTTTCAAACATTCATTAATATCTGAAAAGCAAAACCAGTTTTCTCGCTGGTAAAATAGCTTTGTATAGGAATTATTATAACAAAATGTTCATTTGTACACAAAATGTAATTCATTCGATATATCTCACAAGAGAAGAAAAATCTTTAATTTGTTTTCCTTAATTAGTTTCGGCACTGTTACGGGTTCATACAAGGAGTGAGATCAAAAGTAGGACTTTCATCAAATCATTAAATCATAGAGTAAGTAGGCCTATATCGGAAGTAGAGTGTCGAGGTATGTATAAGCATCTGTTTACAGTAAAAATTTTCATATGACAATTTTTTGCGGGGATTAAGTTCCTGTGGCTCAAAAAATATTTGAGAAGTTTTTAAAATGCTAAATTTTTGCAAATTATTCCTCTGTTTATATACTAGTGACATGAATCCAATATATAAGTAGCATGAAACATGTTGGATATCAGAAGGAATGAATATTTGCTGACAAGCATCTTAATTAAGCGGAACTTAAGCTGATTATCATGGGAATTTATAAATGAAAAATGCCACAAAGATGTTCTTTGATGACATATATTCGTGAGGCCTTTTATCCGGTTATCGACTGGCGAGCACACCGGAATGACTTTACATGCATTGATCAATTATTGTAACTGAACATTGTCCAATTTCATCAAACTACAGTCTCTGTAAGCTGTAGTAACTCTGTAAGTTGCATATGTAAAAATTTAATTTTATGAATTACAGTTACTGCAACTGTAACCTGTATGCTGTAAATCTCATCTGTAGTCTGTAAAACTGTGAACAGAATTCGATGAATTGCATTTTATCAAGCCATTTACAATGTCTCACCTCGACAGTTTACAGCATAAAATCTACAGAGCTTAAGGGGAGGGTAACTGTAAAATGGATAGCTTCAATCCTGCTATTGACATGCTCGGGTTCGACTTTTCTCGGCGAAAACTGAGAATATTTCATGAACGACGGCTTTTTGAGGAAGCCGATGAGTGGCACCAACGCTTTCGGTTACAACCAGTGACCATACACTTTTTAACGAAAAGAATCAAGCATCATTTGGAACCATGTACACAAAGGAGCAAAGCACTGAGCCCTCAACAGTAAATTCTTTCTGTGTTGCGATATGTAACAACAAATTCAGTGTATCATATGGTGCGAGATGCACACGGTGCCTCAGAGGCGACGATTTGCCGAACCATCAAAAAAGTTGTGGTGGCCATCAATACCGAATTGTTCGATGAAATAGTGAAATGGCGTAATTATGATGTGGCGCATGAGTTTTTTCTTTTGGGGGGCACGCCCTTCGTTAGTGGTGTTGTAGATGGTACGCTTATTCCTATCGTAGCACCGAGTGAGTTCTAGTGCCAGTTGAGCGCCACCTTCATTACCTGCTCCAGACCTCATCGCATCCTTGTCGACCTTGCGTATCGTTGACCGGTGCAGATTTTGATATTCTTGATCACGGAGTTGATCGACAGAGCCGGCAAATCCATGGCCGCGCAATACACTGTGAATAATCCTCCATACTTCGTCTTTCTTTGCCTTTCCATCGCTCGTTGATTGAATTTCTTTTGTAGCACATCCTTATATTTGATCAGTTCGGTAAGGAACAATTTCTTCTGCGGAATAGTCAGCATTTTTACATAAAATTAGAAATTAACAACGTTTGTCTATGTTCATTCTTGTCATGAATGCATCGGCTCAACTGTAATATGTGATTACAGCTTGCAGCCCGTCATTTCATATTGATAAAATGCGCTCTTAGGGCCTGCGCGCACTAAACGGCCAGGTCGGGGCGACTATGGCCGCCGCGGCCAAAAAAATGTGCGACCATGAAAGCGGCTGCGACAGCGACCGATCGACGCCATTTGCTGAGGAAACGAATGAATGTGGAAGAGGTTTCAGCAATTTATTATCTATTCGTCGCGGGAAGGGTCGCCAAGTGCGCGCTCTGTCATAAGCTGTAACGTATTTTACTGGTCGCCGCGACATCCTGGCCGCGTGTGCGTCGCTGCAAATCTTGATGGCCGCCACGACCAATTGGTTGCGTCGGCAAAGTGCGCGCGCAAGTAGACGACTTCCCATCTCCGCAACAATGACAAAGCATTCCTGCTGGCCGCCGCGACCTGGCCGCTTAGTGCGCGCACGCCCTTACAGAGGATGTCGACTGTGACTGTAAATCTGTGACTATAAATCTGTAACTTACAGAGACTGTAGTTTGATAAAATTAGCCTGATGCATAAATGTACATAAGCTTGACATAAACATCTCTAATGAAAGCGCGCTACACCAAACAACAGAATCGAAGACAGACAAAGGAAAGGAAAGACAATAAAAATTACCACGGTTAAGACAAAGTCAGGACGGAATCTTTCTGTGTACATAAATCGGGGTTGAAATGCTTAATAACAAGGGCTTCTAATGTGCGCAGCCTCATAAAATACTGGGATCTTTACAATACTGTGAAGCGGTCACGAGCACCCGAAACATCTAATAAGCACACTTGGAGATGGCGAGTAATAGCACTCGCAGGAATGCGTGTAGAACGCGGCGGGCACTTGGCATCAGAGAAGATCCAGCGCAGTACGTGCTCACCAACTCTCTCTCTCTCTCTGCAGGCATGTCCTGGTTCTCTCCACGTACTCACATCCTCAAGCACATTTGTACTCGTAAATAACATTAAAGGTGCAGAGTTCCGGGAGTTTGTCTTTGAGAGATCGTATAGAGATACGAAACGTTGAAAACAAAACACGCTCTCAAAACATAGAAAATCATTGAAATTGTCAATCTGCTTCCAATAGGATTTATATGTGATCTTTTATTGATCCTGTTTGACCAGAAGAGGAACCCTGCAGAATTCGGCAGACGTGCAGATTCTTAGTAGCCACAGAACATATATCAATTTGAGAAAGTGTCATTTTCGGCATTGCTAACTGCAGAAGCGGGTTCTGGCTGCTGAACTATAAACATGAAAGTGCCAAGTTATAAAGTAAGCAAAATAAATTGCACAAGACATCGAAGTTTAAGTGATAATTTTTTTAGCCGATGTATTTGGTAAGAATATACATAGATAATTATAGATACAAGCATGAGCTTCATATCACATTTTGTGAATGCATTTGCTATAATGAATTTACCTTCGCAAACTCCTTTTTCATTCAAATGGAAACCTTTCTTGCAAATACAAATGTAAGATCCTGGTAGGTTCTTACAGCCTTTGACACCTGCCGCAAACTGACATGTATTCTGGTAGCAACGTCCTGTTCTTTGTTGACATTCATCCACGTCTAGAAGAAAAAATGTGTATCATTCAACCCTTTATACAAAAATTATTTTTAAAAAATGAAAGTTTTTTGAAAAATAAAAAGTTTCTTCAAATGCAATTTGTGGGCGTTCTAGGGATCGTATGAAGTCGGGAGCCATTAGAAGGTTATAAATTTTTGCCGCTTTGAGGTCAATATTGCTGCGCAATGCTCACCCAAAAGATGTGAGTCAAAATGTCCTCAAGAGAGCACAATATGCATGAAAGGGTTAATATTGCCGTTGTCTTAGCAGTGTCACACGCCGGAAAGTGGCAGTACATGTGCATTTTCAACAATGCTCGTTACTTTTTGATAAAAGCTATTTTCCCCTCCTCCCGTTGCTCTGTTTCCTTCACTCCCCCCGCTATGGGAGGACAATTTGTCTCCTGCCAACAAATCTTACGAAGTAAACAGCAGAAACTATCAGGAAACAGTATTCTATATACAGTATATTGAAAATATTTGAATCTGTACTAATTTTGAATTACTTCTGTATCAATTCTAGTTTTATGACAAATTTCTATCATCATCGGGGGAAGAAGTCTGGATAATTGTATTGATATTTTCTATCTATAATTCAGACAAATCACATGGGGATCAAGTGAGTTTTACTTAATTGACAAAAATACGAGTTTTAGTAATTTTGATTGATTTGGTAAAGAAAGACTTTGATATAATCTTCCTATAAGCTGAAATTGATAAAATAATATTATATATTTAGTCTTTCTACGCACAAAAGTTATCAAATTATGTCAAAATCTATCTCAGTTGATAAGATCTGATCGCGAAGTACATTATATCATAATATATTAATCTTTGTGTGTAGAAAGACTAAAAAATAATGTTATTTTATTAATTTCACCTTATAAGAAAATGACAAAAATACGAAAATCCCATTTCCCTGTTCAGTGTAGGCAAATGAAAGTGACTTCAAGATCATGTGCAAATGATTGTTGGTGTTTTGGAATTAGTCCGGGGGCTGAGGGGGGTTGAGTGTGCAAAAATATATCCCCGCATTTTGACTCTTGATTATTGTAAAGGACCCCTAGGATGATAAAAAAAACTTGGGTAGACGTTCCAAATCGAGGACCTTGACCCCTAAAATCAAAATGGCGTCCAAATGGCCGCCACGTCATTGCCGTCATAATAACAGAGCATAGAAGTAACATGGCATAGTGATAACGGAGTCTATTCCTAGGTTATCAGGGTCGAGCAATCTATTGAGACTATTTGCAAGCCAATTCAACCATCTCAAATGGCCCCCCCCACCAAAAAACCCAAAAATATTCATTTTATTTATTAGTTTTTTTGATGCTTTTGGTTACAGAAGTAACATGGCATAGTGATAACGGAGTCTATTCCTAGGTTATCAGGGTCGAGCAATCTATTGAGACTATTTGCAAGCCAATTCAACCATCTCATGGTCAAATAAATGCAAAATGGCCGCCCCATGAGGCCACCAAAATCCAAGAAATATTCATTTTTTATGCTAGTTTCTACTTTTCAAAATGTTTACTTATGCGATAAAAAGCATTAGAAAATTTCAAATATTTTACTATGGGTCCTGGGTATGACACTAAACTGCATCCGTCATGTTTGCTGAGAGGTAGCACCTTACCCTAGAAAGGGTCCGGTGGCGACGGATATATTCCTACTGGTAGATATGGTTCTCCAGCTGCATGGAGGGCTACCTGTGGCTCTCAGACTAGCCATCACACAGGGTAAGAGAAGGTAACTCTGAATTTAAATCCCCCTGCTGCCTTGTAGGGTATACCTCGTCAGGCAAAGGCTGGAGATGGAAACTTCGATATCAAACCTTGTGGGTCAGTCCGGGCAGCGCCACCCAGAATTTGTTCCAATGAAAAATATGTTATGACAAATCAGACAATTATCAATAATGCTACCGCGTTCGGGGCTTTAACCGACGCGCCGCTCAATCAGGCATCGGCGAGAAGTATGCGAAGACCTGAATATCTAAGAATGCGTATTGGTAGTCTCAATATTGGCACTATGAATGAAAAGGCCTCTGAAGTGGTAGAAATGATGAAGAGACGGCAGCTGTTAGCGCTTGGAGTACAAGAAATGAAGTGGAAAGGAGACCGAGCACGAAGATTAGAATGTGGTTACAAGATGATACATGCAGGAGGAGATGGGAAATAGAATGGGGTAGGTGTGATTCTAAGTGAGGAGCTCAGCGAGAGAGTAGTGAGAGTTGAGAGATGGAATGGAAGGATAATTGTTGTGTGGGTTATCGTGCATAGGCAGATTTTCTGCATTGGGTCCGTTTACGCCCCTCAGACGGGAAGAACCTTTCTGGAGAAACAAGAATTCAGAGATCAAGTTGAGTTAGGTATGGTGGACATGGGAACAATGCTTTGCTTAACTGGGGATTGGAATGCACATATAGGACGCGCACATCAGGATGAAGAAGAATGTGTTGGAACGTTTGGGTGGGGTGTAAGAAACAAAGAAGACCAGGATCTGATCGAAATGTTTAAACGAAACTGCTTGGTAGTGACGGACTTTCTTCCAGAAGAGAGAAGCTCATCAAATAACATACAGTAGCGGTCAACATAAATCACAGGTGGACCTGATAGGTGTGAGAAGGCAACAAATGTGGAAGATAAAGGATTGCAAAGCAATCGCGGTAGAACACGTGACCACCCAACACAAGCCAGTGATTTGTGTGGTACGGTTGAAGGAGAGAGCCAGAAATAACCTCAAGTTCCGTAAATCAATTCGATGGTGGAAATGCAAGGATGGTGTTCGTGAAGAGTTCGAGAAGAGAGTGAAGTGTATAAGAAACTAAACAGGAAAGTGTTGAATCTGGAAAGGGAGTGGAGCGAATATAGAGAAGCGTTCATCGGAAATGCAGTGGAACTATGTGGGCGAGCTAAAGGAAAGGGACGAAGAAAGAACCAGGAGTGGTGATCAGATGAAGTCTCCGAAGCAATTGATCCGAAATGAAAGGCATGGAAGAAAGTTGAATGTATCAAGAGAGAAGGGGGACAGCCAGATGCAAGGCACATGATGGAGTATCGAATACTGAAAAACAAAGCTAAGAAGGCAGTGGCAGAAGCCAGAAGAAAGGCTTACAATAATCTCTACGAACAGCTGGAGGAAGATGGTGGAAGAAAAAACTGATCTATAGATTAGCCAAGGATAGGGACAGAGATGGCAACGACATGAAAGGTGGGACGGTGGTCAAAGACAGTAGTGGTAAAGTGGTGACAGAAAGAAAGGAGGTTTTGAAAACCTGGGAACATCACGTCAGCACATTATATAACCAAGGTAGGGTTGATTATGAGTGGCTGGACCTTCCGTCATCGGTCAGAAAGAACCCCAAGATAAAAGAAATAGATGAAGATGAAGTAAGATGCACTGTAACAAAAATGAAGTTGTGAAAGGCTCCTGGTATGGATGAAATGAGAGTGGAGATGCTGTTAGCCGCTGGTGAGGCTGGAATAAGCTGGACGACAAGACTCCTGAATAAATGTTTTCAAGAAGGTCGAATTCTTAGGCAAGTCGGCTTAATAGTACCCATCTGGAAAGGCAAAGGAGATGCCAAAGATCCATCTAAGTATCGGGGCATTACTCTGTTGAGTCACGTCCTCAAAGTTCTGGAGCGTGTCATCGATAAAAGAATAAGAAAACGTTTGAAAGCCTGCTTCGGAGAGGAACAACATGGTTTTCGACAAGGGAGAAGCACAACGGACGCCATGTTTGTCTTGCGACAAATTGTTGAAAAGAAAACCGAAAGGAAACAGAACATAGCTATGGGCTTTGTTAACCTATAGAAAGCGCACGATCTGGTTCCGAGACAGCTAGTATTTTCGACACTCCGGTGGATGGAAGTAGAAGAAACAAAGGTGTGTATGATCGAGGGTATGTACGAGACCACCAAGGCTAAAGTAATGCTGAGCGCCGACTTTTCGAGCGAATTCGAAGCCAAGGTTGGATTGAGACAAGGAAGCGTATTTAGCCCAGTACTTTTCAATGCAGTCATGGAGCTCATAAGTAGGAAGATAGGTGGAGACGCACTAGGGAAGATCATGTATGCGGACGACTTAGCAGTGATGGCAGAGGACGAAATGGTATTGGAGGACAGTTTGAGACAGTGGCAGGAAGAGTTTAAAAGGCATGGCCTAAAGGTGAATGCTGATAAGACAGCGACCATGTGGATTGGAGAAGGGACAAACCTGGAAGTAAGGATGGATGGTCACGTACTGAGGAAAGTCGAAAACTTTGTCTACCTGGGAGATGCAATCCAGAATGACGGAGGGGCGGAATCAGAGGTGCGGAGGCGAATTCGAGCACGTGCGAATGAGTG
The DNA here is from genome assembly GCA_907163375.1 of Prostheceraeus crozeri. Classification (NCBI taxonomy): domain Eukaryota; kingdom Metazoa; phylum Platyhelminthes; order Polycladida; family Euryleptidae; genus Prostheceraeus; species Prostheceraeus crozeri. Next base: position 152,165 of record CAJQUW010000585.1, on the reverse strand, counting down.
GAGACGAGTGGAAGGAGTGATGGCAGACAGACGGATCTCAAAGAAGCTGAAGGGCAAAGTGCTTGATGTATGTGTGATCCCAGCATGTACATATGGATTAGAAACAGTGGCGCTCAAACAAGAACAGTTGAGAAGACTTGAGGTGTGTGAGAATAACTGGATAAGACGAATTGCGGGTGCAAAGTTGGAGGATTGAAGAAGATTGAGTGATCTGAGGAAAGAGCTGGACCTGAAAAGAACGTTGAGACAAAGAGTGGTGCGGAGCAGATTGAAGTGGGCAGGCCATGTGGCACGTATGCCGACAGAGAGACTACCATTACGAGCAATGGAAATGAATTGTGAAGGAAGAAGACAAAGAGGAAGGCCACAGACGAGGTGGAAGGACTGTATTGTAAAAGACGTGAGAATGGATGGAGATGATGAAGAATGGCAAACAGCAGTGCAGGATCGAGCGGAATGGAGAAGAATGCAGAAGATCAGTCTGAAAGTGTGACTTTGTTTGTGTTTGTCTTACGAACCTTACCCGTTTTCTCTTGTAAATGGAAATAAAAAAGGAGTTGCAAAAAATTTTCCATTGAAGTTTATCATACACGGGCTTCGCATCATTTGAAGATCTTCTAATATTTACAATTTTAAACATTTGGGCATTTTACATTTTATACATTTGAAATACAGAAACGTAGTTGGAATTCGAAACAAATAATTGATGCAGTATAAATAAGTTCTGCAAGAGTTATCAGAAGGAAGATATATGCCTAATTAGGATTTCGACAGCTATTGTCAGTAGAAGTGGCGTATGCTTGACATTTACAGTATTCACAACAGTCAACGTTGGCCTCCCTACAAGGACATAGTCGCGTAGCACACTTTTGACACATATACTTCAGGTAGATCCCGTTCATGTTTCTTTGGCACCAAATATCCGTTCTCCGTCATGAACCCAAAGTCCTGTGGATTGGGCGAAGTATTTCTCAGACAATTTATTTGAATGTATGCAGCGTAGAAAGCACGGTAGATATGGCGGAAGATCGATTAGGGATGTAGATTGTCTATGGAGAAACATGTGGTGACGCAAGCAATCCATAGTTTCGATACCATGATCTCCTCGATGAAGAACTTGTACCAAGTACCTCTTGGCGTTTGGAACGCAGGCTTGCACATTAATCTGGGCTTGTCCGAAATCCTTCAAGTAACGAATTGGATCAGCCTTGATTGCAGCTGCTTTCGTACCGAACTTGCTGGTGGTATCACATCCAGACAATGCATGAATTGCTGGGAGAACTTCGCACATGGAATGCCAATCTTGGCTGAGACAATGTGTAATGGGATGTATTATTTTACATTTACAGATAGCAATTACATCTAGGATATACCCCGAGACAATGGTCCCAAAAACAAATCATTCAGCTGGTTCCTTACAATTTAGCAGTCAGAAATAGGTGGCCATTTTCCATTTTGCCATTTTGGCTTGTAAATAGTTTCAATAGATTGCTCGACCCTGATAACCTAGGAATAGACTCCGTTATCACTATGCCATGTTACTTCTATGCTCTGTTATTATGACGGCAATGACGTGGCGGCCATTTGGACGCCATTTTGATTTTAGGGGTCAAGGTCCTCGATTTGGAATGTCTACCCAAGTTTTTTTATCATCCTAGGGGTCCTCTACAATAATCAAGAGTCAAAATGCGGGACATATTTTTGCGCACTCAACCCCCCTCAGCCCCCGGACTAAATAGAAGACATTTTCTATTTATGAGTAATCACAATAATTGTAGAGTTAAGCTTAGTACTTAAACATGCATGAATTTCCACAAATTTTTTAACAGTGGCAATTCACTCTTAATTATTTAAGGATTTGAATTTGATATCTCATGTGTTTTATCAAGTGGAATCTCGCAGTTGCATTTATAAATGAGTTATATTCAATCACAGCACCCTATATGGATTCAATAGTATTTGAAAATATAAGGACATGCGCAGGATATTGAAAGGCTCACCGAAATTGCTACTGTTTTCGGAAAGTAATCAAGAGAATACCGACTGTTATTTGCTTTTCGTGGTGTGCCTGTATGAAACAGGAAACAGGCCTATTAATAATTTTGTTCTTATTGGTGCAATCTTGTAAATAAGTTTCCGAAATAGGGAGTCAATTTTCTCTCCTTCCTATAGCCCCACTTGCTCTCTGGGTCGCAGTACATCATGAAATGACAAAATGATGTGAGGTTTGGCATGATATCAACTAAAATGCTATTTTAGGTTTTACTGCCTTTTGACTCGCATTGAAGTGCTATCTTCGATGAAATTTTCATTCTCCAATCGCTTCCACGAGAAAGTCTATACTACTTATGTCAAAAGTTACAAGTAGATTGGATATCTTTAGATCAAAATTTGTGCTATAGCTAGTTAGTACTTCATTTTGCATAGATAGCAAATCAGATAAACTGCTACTTATATTCAAAATGTGACTTGATTATGCCACCTAGAGAACAGGCGAGGAGAGAAAATGGAAGGAAAAAATTAATCGTTTATTTCTGAAGCATCAAATAGTAACCAAAACCTAGAAATCACGTGAGATTTTGCCGAGACATCCACGATTTATCTTCTGAAAAATGAGCGATGAAAAAGAGTGCTTACCTTCACAATATTGACCACTTATCGAGGACTGATAGCCACTTGAACAATTGCAAAGGAAAGACTCATCAGTGCTTATGCACGTTCCCAGAATTCCACAAGGTCGACTTTCACATGGATCAACCGTACCTGCAGATAGACGGAATACCCAGGCAAGGTTAAGGATGTAGTCAATGTCTGAAAGTGTCTTATTTAGTTCAACTGACTTCGGAATCAAATAATTTTTCACATTACTAAGCACACGGTGCGTGCGAAAATTATAAAAAAATGGATAAAATGAAAAGGAATTAAGAAATACGATATCTAAGTCGCAGCTTAATTCATTTCATGGCAGACTGCTTTCATTAAAAGCCTCAACATGTAATTTTTAATCAGATTATTAATTCATACCTCGCTAGCCGTGTGTAGAGCTACGTGAATATAGCTCTAACTTTATATGTATATACAGCAATTATTAATTCTTATGTATAGCAAAGCTACATGCAGCGCAGGCCAAATTACCTGTTGCCTGGTGCCGTCCAGTCGCGTACGACTCTCGGCGACGTCATACTTGATCCTTCTCCAGGCAAAAGCGGTCTCTTGCTTCCCGTGTCATCCGTTCCATCGTTTGTCCTGTGATGGTTTTCATTCCCTCTATCCACTCGGTTCTTGGTCTTCCTCTTCGTCTGGATCCCTCTGTGGTGCCGAACATGTCTTTCTCGAGAGACCCATCAGCTCGCGTGACATATCCAAAATATCGCAGAGCCGTGGTAGTGATCTTTAGTTGAAGCGGCTTCACCATTGGCAGTTGTCGTAAAACCCACTCATTGGTCTTTCTTGCCGTCCAGGTTAAACGAAGTAACCTTCTCCAGCACCAGAGTTCAAAGGCATCCACACGCTTCCAATGTGCTTTCAGCAAATTACAAGAATATCGGGAACACCAGTGCATGCACTAGTCATACTTTGGTGGATGCGGCACCAACGCGTCCATCCGCAGGCCAAATACAATATCTAATATATCAAAGCATAGAAGCATCTGATAATTCTGACATCTCGAGTCGTGACAATCATTGGAAGGTAAAATACTAAGGATCGTATTGAACATTCCTTCATTGAAGATTCATCCACTAGGATAATTTCATCAACAGAACCTGGAATCACCTCGGTCTGCCTGATTACTCTGAATCAATCACTCTGCTTGATCTGCTTGAAATACTTGTTAATAATAAACAGATTGGGTAAGATGGAACCTGCGGAATCTTTAAATTTACGAGATAAGATGGTAAAAGCTAGTTTAAAGCTAAAACATTTATTTAAAGCCTTTACTCTAAAGCTGGACGAATGCTATGCAAATTTCAAGATTATCACTAGAAATTGATGAGAATATTGGAGAGTTTGTTGAATTTTTCCCATGTTAGATCTTTGACAAAATTACAGTGAAAAAACGTTAGTGTCTCACGTGAGAGCTTTCGACGACTGTCGTCCACCATGATCATGCGGAAGTGAATTTACTTTTCATTATCACAGGCGGAGCGGAAATGATGACAAGAAAGACAAAGTCATTTACAAGAATTGAAAATTAAGAAATTACGAACTACTGACGAAGAAGTAAGTAAAGTAAAAATCACGGACAGTCACAAAACAGAATCGAATCGCATCGGGCTACCACGTGAGCTTTCGTCTTTTTGCAAGATTTCAGCTTTCGAGTCCACGAGGCCTCTTTGGCAACGCGACGACGCCAATTTCCGTTCCTGTTTATGCACTCCTTGCGATCCAAAGTAACCATGTGGCCAGTTTCTCATAGAGGTTTGACCAACTCCGACCGATCAATGTCGAGGGTTTGGAGAGCTCTTCTATTTTCTTGCCATCTTTTGTCCAATGGTCGACCCCTCTCGCCGACATAAGAGAAGTTCCAATCTGACTCAGAGCACGGGGTATAGTATACTGCGCCTAATGTGATTACAGGCGATGGACGTTTCTTGACTAGAAGGGAACTTTTGTTGGCAGGTCAAAGGTGACATTGATATCCTAAGAAGCCAGAGCAGCCCTCATTCTCTCACCAATGACATCACAACAAATTGTTGTCAACTGAACTTATACACTCCCAGTTCTGAAGCGAAGCAATATCCATAGGGACAGATTAGTTCCTCTCTCCTTAGCTTATAAATCATTGCGGGTACAACATGTTTATATGTGCATATCTTTATTGGCTACCCCACACTGGAAATTCGGTGGGCGTAGTAACAAAACAGAATGACCACAAAAACAATTTTTCGCAAAGTGAAAATTAATGCAGAAAATTAAAAGAAAGAAAAAAAGAAGATTGTCAGCGGCTGAAGCGTATGAAAGAATTGGAAACGTGAATAATATAAACTAATCAGTACGTTAAAATATCCTATAAAATGACGTAATTGTAGCTGTAATTGGAAAAAATATCATTTTCGACTTACGTGAGCAGCGCTTTCCAGAAACAATGACTGTTTTTCGAGGCTCTGGTTTGCAGGCTGAGTTGCAAAAGTTTTCTGACACTAAATGACCACAGCCATCGATACATTCTGCTCTTGGTGTAGACAGACATGCTCCACAATGAGCAAGACAAGAAGGAGCGCCATGTCGCCAGAAATACAGGTCTTTCCTGCAATTCATATCCAGAGATTTTGTCGCACGGGTTGAACGGCTTCTATGACTCGTCATTTGAACAACAGAAGGTTCCTTCAGGAGATTATCTTCTGGAACAGCGAGTTGCTCGGTGCTGCTTTCATTCCACTCCGGCTTAGAATCAGAATTTGATGGTATTTTTTGAAGTTGATGATGTGAATTGTCATTTGTGTGATGATCTGATGATGTTGGTTTTATGCGTTGCTTTTCATGTTTTGAATGTTGCAGGTCATACGAAGTGGTTGTAAATCGGATGTTGTATGATGATGTTGATTCCTCAAAAACTGTGTGAGATAGTTCGTCGGTCTGATGTTCATTTGAATCAGTTACCTGCTGATCGTCATTCGTATGAGGAATCTGCTGTTGTTCATCTGTGTGAGTCATCTTCATGTCTCTATATACGTCGGTGTCCTGCTGTTGTTCATGTATGTGAGTCATCTTCATGTCTCTATCTTCGTCGGTGTCCTGCTGTTGTTCATGTATGTGAGTCATCTTCATGTCTCTATCTTCGTCGGTGTCTTGCTGTTGTTCATGTATGTGAGTCATCTTCATGTCTCTATCTTCGTCGGTGTCCTGTTGTTTTTCTTCTATGTGAGTCATCTTCAGATCTCTATCGACGTCAGCATCTTTCTGTTGTCCATTTGTGTGGACGTCTTTCTTCTTTCCTTCTGTGTGAGTCACCTTCATGTCTCTATCTGCGTCGACATCTCTCTGGTTTTCATATGTGCTGGTCACATTTTGATCTCTGTCTGTGTTGATATCCTGCTGAGGTGTCTGTTGGCTTGAATGGGATAACTGAATGTTATCTTGGGTGAGGTTTGCTTTTTGGTCGTCATAGGTACGCCTGCCCTGTTGGTACCCATGTGTGTATGTGTCATACGAGTGCCTATCGTGTTCGTCACTGCGCGTATGAGTATTGTTCTGTTGATCATGTGAGTGAGTATTGTATCCGTTACCATTTTCATTGAAGCTGTCTTGTTTGTCAAATGCATGTCTAGGGCGCTGAACATTATTCGTGCCAGTTTCTTGCTTATGGGTGTGAGTATTGTCTGGGTTACTATGTGAATGTCTATCGTGATTGTCTTCGTGTGAGTGTGCAACTTTCTGGTCCTCTTGCGAGTGCACGTAGTTGCGGTTTTCATGTGAGGGTGCACCATGATGATCTTCATGAGACTGTATATCTCGTTTCCTGCTTTTCGTCTCAAGAGGGCCTTGAGCGAGAGTCTCTGAATGGTGGTTATTCACAAGTTTCTCGTCTCGGGGCCCATTCTCTAATGTATAAGAATCGTTGTCTTCTTCATATGATTGCATTATAGAATAATCTGTGTCTGATAATGTACTTGTATGCTGTTCCTCATGCGAAGCGTGAGGATCATGCAGTGGTATTGCTTTTTGTTCCACTTCATGCGACGAAGTGGCATGATCCTCGCTAAGCGACTGTTTCGTGTACTGATTATCATGTGATTGAGGCTTAGATTCATCGTCTTGTGGCTTCCTATTGTCCTGATCTTGAGATTTAGGTGATGTTGGGAGTGCATTGAACATTTCTGTCAGATCATTAATCTGTGTGACATGTTCTTCATCAGGAGGATTAGTGGTGTGATGTATTTCTTCTGAGGGATTCTCAAGGTGAATATCCTCATCACTTTTAATCTGTGGTCGTTGCAATTGTTGACTACTTCCGGTTCTGTGAACGATTGAGTTTGACAATGAGGAAGCAGATGGCAAAACAGCAACTGAAATGAAAATCTACCATTACTTTAAAGATATTATCGAAAATTTGCTTGAAAGCATATTTTGATGATTTGAAAGAATTTCTTGGTGAGCAATTTGTAAATTGTTGATTTTCTTCATAAATGTCACATTTCATTTATCTTTGCTGCTGTGCTTTTGCTGCTAACCAGGAGGATGTAGAACTACATATGGTATTGACAGCAAAGGTCTGTCGCATTACATTGAATATTTAAAGAGAATGACAACTATTAAGTCATTAAAAGAGACCAACAACCTTGATTCCCCGACCGCACTCGCTCGACCCAGGAATCGAACCAAAGTCCGCGGTGGAGACAAGCTCGCCCCTTCTTCACTAGGCCACGCTGACAGTTCAAAAAGGATTGCGAGTGAAGACAGAAGTTATCTCCATGCGATATCGACAGCCTTTTGTTCTACAGCATTATTGTTGCTATTATTGACAGAACGCTACCAGAATTCATGTTGTAGCGAGACAGCATAATATCAGCATGTCATTCGACTACGTCACACAGTAGATCACAGAAATACAGATTGTTTCATAAAAAATGGATCACCCTTAAACATCGCCTTAACTTCAACTTTGTCTAACTCCGCCAAACTTGAACGAATTTCTCTGAAATTTGGAAGATATGTCAGTTGTGCTTACTAATGTCATTGTTGGAAATTTCAAGCATGAATATTGAGTTGTTTTCCTGTTATAGATAAAAAAAGTAGTAGATAATTTGATCTTCATTTAGCAATGTTGCACAAAATCATACCTCACTCTTATGAAATTACTTTTTTTTCCTTTGTTATGTAATATGTTGTTCAACAAGTCAAAAACTATCAAGCAAAACAAAAATAAAGAAAATCGGTCAATCAGAGTCAGTATAGCACCATTATTCATCAACAATAAAGTAACTGCTACATGTGATTAACTGGACTTCATGTTCCATAGCTTCCTGACTTCGTTGCGGTGGTGTTGGCAGCACTCCTGATTGCTTTCAGCTAGAAATCTATCTCTTACCGGTTGAAAACAATACAAAGCACAAATGAACAATAACGAAATCGCATTCACAAAAGGCAAAGTGTCAGCCTTGCTAGAACTAGGGTTTTCTTTGCGAGCTACAAGCAAGCGACTAAATGTCCCTTACACAAATGTGCATCGATGGCATAATGATGCTTTTCGACTCTGTCGTAAAGAGGGCTCTGGCCGTCCACGCAAAACATCCAAACGTAGAAGACTTATTGAGTCGAATTTCAAGAGAGCTGTAAGAGGCCCTCTCAGATCGAATTATCAGATCAGCATACAAAAAGACGTCTCAGATGGGCAATGAGTCATTGTCACTGGCGAAATCAATGGGATCGGGTTGTCTGGTCTGATGAGGCATCAGTCCGTCTGAAGGATAGTGATGGTCGATTGAGATTATGGATAAAATCTGATCAGGAAATTCCGAGACATTTACATCGTCCCCGGGTACAAGGTGGTGCGACTCTACTGATTTGGGCTGGCATTTGGACCAATGGCCGCTCTGAACTTCACATACAGCAAGGAACCATGAATTCTGAACGCTATGTGAATGTTTTACGAATGAACATTGGCCAAATGACAGATCAACTTGGTGATCCATCGACTTGGCTATTTATGGATGATAATGCTACGTGTCACAGGAGTATAGTATAGTCAACTTATACAAGTCTCAATTAGGGCTTAGGACATTATCTTGGCCAGCTCGTTCTCCTGATCTGAATCCAATAGAAAATGTATGGAGTATTCTAAAACGCAACGTTCGTCGTTCACTGCTACCTACAGATGGCGTATCACAACTTGCGTCACTGTTAAAAAGAGAGTGGAGAAAGTTAGATCAGTCAAAAATCAACGATATCATCAAATCAATGCCTAGACGAATTGGTAATGTCATTGACAATATGGGTAGGGCCACAAAATATTAGCTTCTTAAGAACCGTTACTGTATCATAGCTTATCAGATTATATAAGGACATTTAAATATATTAGGGACATGAAATAACATGAAAAATGCTTTCTGTACCATACTTATGTTTTATTTAGTCAAATTTTAGGATGATCCACTTTTTATGAAACGGACTGTAGATTGTTTATCTGAAGTTGACTAGAATGGAAATTGACTCAAGGTCGCGGTACATCCGGGGGAACTAAGTTGGGGCATGCAGAACCAATGAAAAACTTAGAATTGCACATGTGACTGATTCAAACCCAATGATGCAGCCGTTGACAAGTGTCTCTAAGTGAAAATGCGTGCGATTTTTGTGTCACTATTGTGCATTGCATGAAGCTTTACTTCCATTCTAGAGGTTTTATTGTTATCAATTTCTATGTTGAATATCTAAGGAGATTGATAACAATTTAGTCAATACAAGATACGATTCGGGTAATCAAGGGGGTGTTGGTGTCTTGTATTGACTTATACAGCCCGTTTCATGAATAATTGCACAAAAGGTTAACCCATTTTCAAAAGTAATTTTCGTTTGAAAGTTCTGGTTCAATTTTGATAAACCATATACCACATGAAACCCTATGTTCAATAGATTATTTTGACATTCATGTTACTTTCTGAAGTAGTCAGTTGTGGTCAGTAGGCTCTACGAAAGAAAATTTAAGGTTTTCTTTGACGCAGGCTTTTAATATGAAGACGATACAATTCTTTTATGAAAATTGACAGATAGTATGAGCCATCATTCAGCTTCATCATGATATAAACATTTGAAGATTCATTGAATGTACCAATAGGTTCTACCAAAAACTTGCAACTAACAGAACATCTGATGCGACGTTTCAGTGATAATGGTGATGCTCAATTTCAATAAACTTAACGCCATTTGAAAGGTCATGTTTAGTACTTTCAATTGGCACAGCAGTTAGGCTGTGTCTGGTCAGCTGTGGTCAGCAGACTTAAAAGTATGAATTTTTGGTCAATTCATTCACTTATACCTACAGACAAAATTGAGGAATGTAGAAAATTACGATTATCACCATTGAATCATGCTTGTGTTAAGCTTCAGATGATATAATATTGTTTTTCGAATTTCGACAACATTTAGCACAGTTTTACTCAATTAACAATATTTATTGATTTTGCGCCTACTGTCGCGTTAACAATGCTTTTAGCGGTCAGATACACACAGCTTAATAACTTTTATTGCATTGAAGCTGGCGTTTTCGAGTTTGGGTTTAAGAGAATGCTGGTGTTATCAGCTCCAAGAATATGTAAGTTTCATCAAGATCAGCCCATCCGTTCAGTGGCAAACTTCAAATATGTCTTTTTCCCACACTCAGTTATTTGGTGAGTCATCATTTCCCTCGGTTGGGGTCAGAGAAGATTTCGAATCTCTGATCCACAGACGGAGCCGCCTGTCTGCTTTGCACCTGTTCATAAACAATACCAATTCTTAACGCTGTAGTTGCTGGCGCCTACGTCCGATAAGGGGATCGACAAGATTTTTACAACTCAATCAATGATGACAGGAGGACAGACGAGTGCCGAGTGACGAGTGAGCAAATTTAGTAATCAATCAATTCTGAGCTCACGATTAAATTTTATGATAATAAGCAGAAGATAAAAGAGCTTTTCGTGGTGTGGAACGATTTAGGAAACGTACTGCAGTTGATATTCTCTTTAGATTGAAAATAGGTTTGTAAGAGAGTCAAGTTATTTGTTGGAAATTGATCAAAGGCGTACGAAAAGTTGTATGACTTTGATAAATTTACAGTAAATGACTTGACTCTCTTCCAAACCTATTTCCAATCAGCATGAACAGTCAAGGCATATTTCCTCAATTCTCTTTAGATATTCACACATGGTATATGTAGAAACTTCATCGATCAATGTAGGCAGTGGTGTTTTGAATTATGCAAGTACATTCATTGACAACAAATATCTGTCGTAGAATATCTAAAGAAAATGACTACGAGTAAGTCAATAAAGCCGTCGACGTGGCCTAGTGAAGAAGGTGCAGCTTGCCTCCATCGCGATTATGTCGAGTTGATATTGTTCATGCTTCGCGAAGAGGTCACATTCAGCATTTATGATGTCATTTCTTAATTAAAGTTGTGACTTTCTCTTCAGAGTAATTTAATACCTACTTGAAACAAAGCAGAGATTCCATTAATGAACTCGTAAGGCAGCGGTGGGCAACCAAGTTGGGATAGCGGGCCATAAGGAGTGGCCCGCGAAGAGGCTCGCGGGCCACCAATTTTAACAGGCAGCAGTATAGGCCTAATATTCTTTTATTGCGTACTTTTAAGTTTACTTTAGGGCTGCTGTAAAGTATGGGCCTACGTGTAGCCTATATACTCGTATGTAGTGGTCGTATAACATAGCAAAATTCTACATGTAAATGTAGATAGCAGCATTGTAGGCAACTAATTTGCTTGATATTTAGGAATGATAATTTAAATTCCGTAATTCATGTGAGTATTGAAGAGCGAATAGGCATCAAGTCATAGACGCTTTTCTTATGTGTAAATAAGTGGCAATTTGATTTGACTGATATGGCTTTTTTCGTGATATGACTGCCATTACCTTATTTCATCGAAATACAACGGTCTCTGTAAGTACAGTGCAAGTATCCGCCGGGAAGCCGTGCACGTTAAAATTGATTATGCTACATGTACGTACATATGTCACCCAAACATACACGGCTTTCAAAAATCGTGCATGGGCTCCACCCGTAGCAAAATTAAATGCAGTTGGATGTATCTGGATGCATCTGACTGCGCTTAGATGCATACCAGGATGCATCTCGATGAATCCCAAAGCATTCCAATGCATCCAATGCAGTCACCCTTCAAACATGAGCCTCAACTGCAACTGCACTGAGAGTCCTGGAAGTAATCGAATGTTTATGGAATGCATCCGAGTCTCTGCAAATGCGTTCATGCATCCCCGCTCAGCATTGTTTAATGTGACAGATCTTCAATCCATAGCGCAAGGCAACGACCAATGGCATGCACTCACAGAATTAGATTGTTTAATCGCATCACTTTGCTAGAAGTGCAAAGTGATTCAAACAGATGGCACATGCAGGAACTTAATAAGTGGGCAAAAAGAAATTTTTGATACCTTACAGAGATAGGAAAAATAGTCGTGCGTCGCTTGCGGATTGCTCTGAAATTTTTCAAAATGCTCCGATCGCCACGATTCCTACAGATTCGAAGAATTCAGATCATTGCGCAAAAGTTTTCTCGATAATGTTGGGCCCTCCGATCATTTTAAAAAAAGTTAGCAGGCGCATGAAAAAACGTTCACAAACCGTGGATGATGGGTGTTACCAAAAGGGCTCCTCCGTTTAATTAAACTTGGAATGGCCCACACTATAGCTTATGATGCCTACATGTACATGTAGAATAGCTTAGTAAGGCTGTCCTGTATTTGTTTGTCCTGCTGGCCTTGTCATAAAACAAACTAATAATAAATATTGCAGAGTGTCCGTTTTCTTAAAAAAATAAAAAATCATTTTAAAAAAAGTTAGCAGGCGCATGAAAAAACGTTCACAAACTTCTCTGTAGAACTTGACATCGTCTGTCTCTTTGCTATGTGATCCGGTTGATAACAGTCACTGAAACTTTGCACAATTTGGCGTGCTTAATGTTGAACTGGCTGCTTAATGTTCGATTGCTATGGTATTATGTCAACAGATTGTGCCCTTTCATCTATGTTACATGTTCCAATGCTTCCCTTCTAGTTAAACGGGACGAAAAGACCACCCGTCTAATTCTGTGCATGCATTGCTGAATTTTGAAACATCCCGAACTAGAAGACATTTTGTTTCCTTCCGTCACTGTTCGTTAGACTGCCTGCTGTACGTGGAGTCGTGGATATGTTTATTTGCTCAATGCACAGTGCTTCATTCTTTCAATTGAATCTTAAGGTAAGTCCGTAAAAAAAGTCCCAATACCTCTGGTTTTACAGTCATTAAATATCGTACAAGTTTAAATTCGTGATAAGTATGGTAGTTCATGCGGATCTGACAGTTCTTATCGATTCAGAAAAATGTCTGTAGGACACTTCGATTCATTTCCGAGAGTCGTGTGATGCATGAATAATTCGAGATTCAAAATGTCTATAACAGTGAAAGAATTTTTTTTGAGATAAATCCATTTATGTCTCGTAATTCATGCATTCATACCTCCTATTTTCTTCAACCAAAAAGTGCATTTACAGATTTCCTTTTGCGATTGTAATTTTCTATATGCAGATGGTCTACTCAATCAAAATATCTAATAGGCCTATTCTAAATTTTTATCTATTTGAGGGTGCTTTTATCTTACAAAAAGCTAATTTCAGCAATGTTTGAGTGATCAATGATCTTCACTACGTCTAGAAAAGTCTACATTTGCCTAAATTCAAAAGTTGCAACGGACCCCAATTTAACTTAACGTAAACACTGTTTTATGACACACGTGCACATGTATACTGCACTTTGACTATTTTTTTGCAGATTCAATCTCACCCAAGCATTGGAATTTTTGTAAAAATTAATCTCAGGATTGAATAGTCTGCCTATAATCTCTGAATCAATTAATCAGCGACCACACTGTAAATCGCTGGATACGAAAATTACATACAAACACATACCAAGTTTACATACAATTTGAAACCAACATTTGATACGAGATTCTGGTATATATAAAGAAATCTGGTATGTTTTTCATACGAATGGCCATTTACTTTCGTATGTGATTGGTATGTAAACGATACGAACTATGCTAACTGTGATTGGCTGTTTTACGTTGAAATACGAATTCTTGGTATGTTTTATATACGAGACCCGATGCAAATTGGTATGTGTTTCGTATGTCTTTCGTATGAATAGCTTTATGTCATATGGCAAAAAATATGTTATACTACATACTACTTACAAATAACTTTTTTCCAGTATTACCAGCCGTGAATATTTCTTTGTGAAAGTGTGGTAGTTAACTAGATTAGATTTGTTGTGGATTAAAGCCGCATGTCATCTTTGCAATTTGTCTTATAGCATTCACAAGACTATTAGACTATTATTAGCTCATTTCCTTGAACTAAATTGATAAACATCATTTTAAAATGAAACGATAACTTTTCAGCAACCATGTTGACTTATATATCTCAAACATAACTATTTTTGCGTTCATGAATTATAATGTGTCTTTATTTTGGATTGATAATATGCTTAGTTCCAAAATTACATAATGCATAATTGTTGATAGTCAAATACTTATTGATTATTTATGAAATGCCTCGGACTTACATGTATTAAAATCGAATTCAGTATTGTTAGTTTGACTATAAAATGTCATTATCTTACTACTTACTGAACAGTAGCAACATTAGTGTGATCTTTATTGACAAAAGGCCTTAAATCAACATACTTTGGACATGATTTATCCTTTCTTTTAACATTGTGCTGGTATGGCTTTAGTATATAAAGCATACCACATTTGAAATAACATACGAAAAGCATACAAATATATACCAAGATCATACAGAAATATACCAAAAAAATATTTTTGTATGCATCCTTCGTATGTGATTGGTATTGAGCGATTTACAGTGCAGTTGGCTCTATATGAAAAAGAAGCGGTACATGGCGGTAAAAGCGGTAATTCAGCAAAGAGGGGTAAGCCGTCGTAATCAATCCCAAAGATGGCTACACTATTCATCTTCTCAAAGGTAAGTTTTCATGCGTCCTTTATGCGATCCATTATTGTGACCAAGGTTAATGTCATTAAATAATTAAGCCTTTTATCATTTTGAATAGAGGGAAATGCTTCTACCATTAAAAAAATCAATTCAATTTACAATTCATTAATTGCAGCTAATACAAAATTAAATGAAGAAACCTTTGATTGATGCAAAGAATGTCGTTCTTCATTTCATTCTAATATGATCAGCATATTTTTTTAATTTTATTTTTATGAGATCAGGCTTTGGAGCAGATGAACTTTTACACTGAGTCAATTACAAATACAGACTTCCACTATTTTCTCAACAGAGTAAATCTCAAAGAATTACATTTCAAGCTCTTCTTCAATTATATTTCAAATCAATGTCTGTTCATATCTCAAAAAATCTGTCCATTAATTAGATAATACAGGAAATGTCTTCCAAACGACAATAAAATTATTCATGTACAAGTAGGACTTGAAATACATGTTTAAATACAAAGATATGATGTCATTTTATTATTTCATTTGCTGAGTTGAACTACCTATTAAATGAATCGACAGCCTCAAAATCTGTTTTAGTGCATGAACTGGTTGAAAATGTTGTGTGTCGTATGTTTGCATAACATCCTTAGCATTGTTTATGTTAGTATTAGTACACTGTATTAGTATTGTAGTATATTAGTATTTATTTACGACAACAATTCAATTCTTGGTGTTGGTCACTTTCGCACATCCGCCTCTTTATCCACCCCCACGGACAGAGGATTGGAGCCCATGTGATTAATTGCATTTCTTTTGATCTTTTCCGGCTGTAAAACATGCAGCAGCTATATCAACAAGTAGGGTTTGTGGTTTCGAGGTCTGTCAGCTTTGGTTGCATCTTTTTAGAAAACTGCAGTTTTTCTGTGCATGTATTGAAACCTACGGTAGTTATTTGGGATACTTATGTGTTGGTAATGCTCTGTAGGCTATACTGTACAGTGATATGTGCACTGTACACGTGTATATATGAAATGTATTGAAATTGATCAGGAAATGTGCGCATATCGGATGTCTGCATTTAGAAATTTATCTTGTTCTAGAAAACGATGAAAGTATATCATGCAGATGCATTAGATCTGTAAATTCATTAGGCCTATACTGTATACCTATACAACGATTGTGGAGTGCCAGTTCTTTTCGGCTGGATATAAAAATATTTCCTCACACAATAATTTAGCCTAGGCACTAAATTCCTTAGCAATCATGGATGATGGGTGTTACCAAAAGGGCTCCTCCGTTTAACTAAACTTGGAATGGCCCACACTATAGCTTATGATGCCTACATGTACATGTAGAATAGCTTAGTAAGGCTGTCCTGTATTTGTTTGTCCTGCTGGCCTTGTCATAAAAAAACTAATAATAAATATTGCAGTGTCCGTTTTCTTAAAAAAAATAAAGCATCTCAATTAAGTACTTGAAATCAAAGTTTGAAATAGAAAATCTTACCGCAGAGCAAGAGTAAGTCTCTTAGATTCAAAGTACAACGAAGTACGAGAAAATAAAATATGAAAACAAGAGCATACATGTACTGTATGTGAATACTTTAATTCAAAATTCCTTTAAGTTTTTGACGAAATTAATCGCCAAACAAAACGATTGCCGAATTTAGAGGATGTTGATGCACCAATAGTAGGGAAAGGCACTTCATAAAAAAGGATAGACCAAAAATTTATAATAAAGAAGAGTGTTTTGAGCAGCGATTATCTTTACCTTGTATTCGTTTTTAACTTTTTCACACCCTCTGAGACCTGAGGGGGGGGTCCAGTGGACCCCTTTAACATATTCTTAGTTTACCTGCCCAAATCGATATCAACACATTAGGAAAGTTGATTTTAAGTAAAACAATGATGTTTGCGTGTAGCAGGTAGGTATAACGAATCCCTTGAATGACTTTCAGCCTTCTCAGCAAACACGTGCGAAAATATGGTGTTTTTGTAAGTCAACCACATTTAGTACAGCATCATTTGTACTAGGAGGCGGCTTTACGATATTTTGTGTCACCAAAAAGCCTCAGATACTTGATTTTGATGAAATTGATTTAATTCATGCAGCTAATCCTTTCCATCTGTACATTCCTTCAAATTTATCCAAAGCTGTCAGAAATAGACCTATAATGAGTCAAAATTGCTTTGCTTCTAGAACCAAAAACAGCTGTGGAGATCTCAAACTTATCATTACTGCTGTGAAAAGTTTGTCATCAATCAGTTTTTGGTGCTCAACTATGAATATAATGATAGCTTTCATTTCGGACATCGATTTATGTCGAGTTGTTCATATAGGCCAACCATAGTCACGCGAGATCATGTGCGAAAGCAAAATATTCACATTTTCCGATCTTCCAACACATTGCACATCTACGAGCATGATGCAAACAATGAATAAATAACTTTCACTCTTTTTTTGTACACCATCGTGGACATGTTCGAAATCGTTTTTCATATAATTACAAAAATTTTGTGATGGAATTTCTACACCCTCTGAGACCTGAGGGGGGTCCAGTGGACCCCATTGGCCTATCTGGCATACTTCTACTGATTCAATTGAAATGAAATAACAGATGCAGATTCGCTGTCATAAATGATGATTTTGTATGGGCTTGAGTGGTTGATTTATCGTCAGCGTAAAAAATGAAATAGAAAAATGTGTCTCCACTGCTCAACCCCCCTCAGGTCTCTGAGGGTTAATGAAAGAGATTTTTAGAATGTCCAGGTTGTGATTTATAGGACTTCTTTTAGAATTGGAATACTGTTCGCCCTTAGTGGAGATTCTTACAGAAATATCTAACAGGCTTCGTCCATTCTCGCTCTCTGGTGTGTAGTACTATTTCAAACTTCACTTAAGATTTTTGCCTTCACAGATATGTAGCCTATAATACTTTACACCTTGGGTGGGCCTCTGAATCCTGTCATGTACAGCTGACAGGTCTTTGATATTTTCGACAACACGGAACAAAGATCCTAGAGGCACATTTCTTTAATTTTCAGAGAATTCCATGTGCTAATTTGTGTAAGAATGTCATTTTGCTTTCATTTCTACAAAAATAAATATTGAAATATGTCCCTTGTGAATCCTTCCTTCTGTCAGCGCAGTGACTGTCCAAATAACTGGTTGAAATATGGTGTGGTTCTACAAAAGAATTACAAAATACTTGCTTGGATTCCTAATTGTTGTTTTGAGGAATTCAGTATCAATGAAGGACTATTCTTTTGTGATTTTATACCATCTGTCTTATTCACGAATAAATTGAAATGCAGTGCTTTCAATACGTAATCAAATTACAAACGCTAAAAGGATAATTTATGTATTGATCAGAAAACAATAAAATATATTTTTTAAAAATTCTATAGACAAAATTAATACCCTTGCTTCCGATTTTCTTATTCCTATTGTAATTCAGAAATTTTTCATGAAAAAATATTTTTATTAGGCCCCTCATTGTGCTAGATCGATTCTGAAACTATCGCACTGGACTGAAAACTAAATGATGCAGGAGACGCTTCACCAGGGATAAAAACAAGTGTTGATCGTAGGGTACGTAGGCCAAAACTGCCTTAGGGAATGAGTGTATGTTTGTTTTAAAATACCTGGATATAAATTTGTATTTTGATGAGATCCGCGACAAGTTTTCAATGAAACCGGTTAGTTCAATTAAATGTTCACTCGGTGCGAATCAGTCTATTCCTTTTGATTTCAATTTTTCATTGTAACCCAATTACGGGCAAATTACATAGAAATCCAAGAAATGGTTTTGGCTGAGAATCTGTTTAGGTCTAGATGAGAATCTATTTTGTGCCTATAATAAGATGTTACAAACAATTGAAACAATGCTATAGGTCTACTGGAGTTTTTTTGCATAAATCTCAATGAAATTATAATATTTTCTGATTCTTCATGTCAGCAACTGTTGAATACGTGTACGTGGAAGAAAAATATTCACACACAATTTGTCTCCCTTTGAAGTAATAGGTTTGAATTCATATACTAAGTGTCCTCGAACACTATCAATTCCTGATACGAAAAATGAGCTGATCTTGCGGGGCGCGCCTACTGCATTATTTCTGTTTAAGCCAAATATGATAGTATCAGAACCATTGCATAGAAAATGCAGGTCTGTAAAGTTGACCTGGTGTACTGAAACTTCCATCATCTGAATTGTTATAATAGATACATGCATATCCGAAAACATTTTCCGTTGCGTACTGTCGGCATTTTATTGTCATGTTCAATTTTGTCATTTCAGCAAAGGGATGCGTGAAATCTCCGACCGTCGCCAAAACGTGAGCAAGATTGTGATAAGTAGACTGAACTCTTCGCGAAAGTTACATGGTAACTTTTGTAACAAAATCTCCAACACTAAATGGGTTAATATAGCCTGCTGATTGGAATAACCGATCTTTTGATTTTTCGGCAACTGGCACCAGCAGGTAAGGTTGAATTAATTGAACATGTCATCCAGATTGTTGCATATGGAGATCTTTGGATGATTTCTGGAATGCATCCAGATGCATTATTTTGGGCATGCATTTGCATATAGATGCATCCTAGAATACATCTTGGGATGCATCGTGGAATGCATCCGGATGCGTTAATTTGGTCATGCATCTAGCATATAGATGCATCCTAGAATACATCTTGGGATGCATCGTGGAATGCATCCGGATGCATTATTTTGGGCATGCATTGGATGTGGGGATGCATCCCAGAATGCATCTTGGGATGCATTCCCCCTTAATTGCATGCCCAAAATAATGCATCCCGCTCAATGCATCTGAGATGCAATTCGTCTTGCTACGGGCGCAAATGGCAGTGGTGTGCTAATGTAAATCGATTGCAACATATATTGGTGTGGTTGTATACAAATGAAATTCATCAAGAATATTTGAAAAAATGTTGGCCTGTCAAAATCATTCGGCTGGATTCTTTCATACTTATCTTAAGTTTACTTAATATAGCCTATTTGTATAGGTTCATTGAAGCGTGGTTTATTATGTACGTAGTGAAGCATGCTGAACAAGGTATGGAAACTCGCGCAGGTGATGACCATTTTGCACTAATGCGAGAAGACATTCATTACGAAAGGAGCATGGTTGGATCAATCGTGTTTGAATTTTTGTACCATCATATCGTTCATTTAGCTATTAATTTGATAGTTCTGGAAATATTAAAAAGGATCCCTCATCCATAGAAGCATCTCTAAAAGATCAAAGTCGGAGTGAGTCATTTTCACATCACCGATTCAAGTAATGTCCGCGGGTACTTTAGATATGACAAGCAGTGCCGGGCCACCCAACATGGCTCGGCGGGCCACGTGTTACCCGTGATACTGCGTTCATTATTTGAGATGTCATATGTCGACTAAATGTCGTCATGAAATATGAACTCATCAATAGCTCGAATTGAAACTGCTACTTTACTTTGGAAAATTGACTATTGTTTTGCGCAAATCCTCCACTTCTATCCGAAGATACTTGGATTTGAAGTTGTTAAACCTCTTTTGTGCTACTTTGTATATTTAGACCTCCCAATTTCAAGCTGGCAAATTGACAAAAGTCTCGTGCTATATTGGAAATCTAAAGAGAATGAGGACCACCTTTTTTTGTTGCTGTCGGTCGGATTTCTTTATTTCAATAATTACAATACAGTTTTCTGCGATCGTGTTGTTAGATATAACTATAGAAAATTGTGGTTTTCATTTTTAAAAGAATGACGTTAATATGATTCAGTATCGTCGTCTTGGCTTGGTGATTAAATTAAAACATGACACGATAAAAAATTCGAATGATCCAGGAAGCGGAAAATACCAAAGGTAAGCAACTACTCTAGTGGAAAATCTTTGAAATAATTGGGCTACTTAAAGTCAGGAGCGCATATAAATTGATACTAATGACATAGAGTTACTTACTCCAGTACACAGTAGGACCCAACTTTTAAAGGGATGGGAAATAAATCAAAATTTATTATCAATTTTAGTTACAATTAAAAACTAAAACGAGAGCTCGACACGAAACATGACGAGAAGATAATCAAAAATTATGAATCATGAAAATCAAGAAACATAGGAAACTAAAATAGATCGCTATGCACGGAGTCATCATGGAGGAACCATACAGCTGCCTAAAGCAAGATTTCGGCCCCCGACCTCCAACCGGTACCACATGGCGGGGCCAGACCAACCATATCGAATGAACGATAAGGAAGGTCTCTCTAACCTAGGGGTGCATAGCTAAAACTTACACGTAAATACATTTTGGATATGAGAGAACTAAGGGATACATACATAAGTATCTGAATAATAGTTTTTAGTCCGACATTCCTATAATGGAAGGTATTTGGCGAGGCGAAAAACAACCAAACTTATAAACGAAGAACACATCTCTCTAGATGGACTTTAACGAAGGTGAGAATTCGTCTACAACATTGACTTCGGTTCAATTCATAGGTCAAGCGAGTGTGGTCGTTGAAATATGGCTGTTGGTGTCTTTTGTCAACTAACTAATTGTCATTCTCTTTAAGTTTTCGGTAGATGTAATAAATTTTCAAATTTTCAGATCATTCATCAATATTTTCAGAGGTCAACATTATGAAATAATTGACAGCATTTTCGACATTTCTCTTGAGCTTTAATTGCTTTGAAATTAGATGACATTTTCAAACAGTGGATTTTTTACTTCAGCCACTTTGTGCTTTCCTCTTAATCAATGAAACATGAAAAATGTAGTATTCACCGAAAACTTCAATCTCCAACCCAGTGGATCTACATGTGTTTTTTCACTTATCCTGTCTGATAGGGTACAACCGCACAGAACTCGGCAGACACGCAGATTCGTAGTAGCCATGAGGTGTAAGACATCGTGTGGATTCTGGCTGCCGGACTACATGCTTTAAAATCGAAAAGCTCAGTTTCGTAGCTTCTTTCTAGCTATCAATTAGTCAACATTGACAGAGCAAAATTATGGATCGCTATGTGGAAACGTCGCTTGCTAATATCAGAAGATCATTTGGTGAGTTATCGAATTTGTGACTAAATTTAATTTTTACTCATTTAAGTCATGAAATCGCCAGATGTCAGAGTTGCCTTTATCTATTTCAAAGAACGTCTGAAATTCAAAAACGGTAGCTGACGAATTAGTTGCTATAACCAATTGATAGATGTTCATTTTCTAACCTTAGCTGCTTTTTCGTCAACCAACTAAGTAGTGGCTACTGTAGTAACTACACCCTCACGAAAATTCCTCATGATTTTTTTATGAGATTTTTACTCATATTTATCTCATGAAATTTAATGCGGATTTGGAACGCTTTCGCATGAAATATCTCATCAAATTTCATGAGCTTTCTCATGAAAATCTCATTAATTATTTAACAGTTGTCTTTTTATATCTATGAATTTATTTTTCTCGCATATTCAAGTCTTTATTGAAGCTTTCTTGGCCTATAGCCACATTGCCCCAAAGTATTCCCACGCCATGTCCACAATGCTATTTCAGTATTTGCAAAAATAGACCACTATTTATCATGATCATATGTTAACTGTGATTGTACAGGGTGGGCCAAAAGTCTTTGTCGGTAAATGTTTCATTGTATTTATCAATTTATAACTACATATAAATGAACAGTATGCATATAAATACACTCGTATATATGCTTGAACATTCAAGAATAAACGAATAAAAAAGTTAACTTCATAATCAATCTCATTTTTCGAAGAAGTGGCCCTGCTGATCATGATACAACTGCAAACGCGTGTTGAAGTTTTTCATACTGTCACGATAAATTTTCATTGGGATTGCATTGATTTCCGTAGCAATTCGCTCTCGGAGCTCGTCAAGATTGGGAAATATCTCTCCATTTACATACACTCTCGAGCGTAAGTAGGCCCAAAACCAATAATCGTACGGTGTGAGGTCCGGCGATCTGGGAGGCCACTCAATTGGGCCTCTCCTTCCAATCCATTTCCCATTCAACTGTTGGTCCAGTATGTTCCTTGCATCGCGACTGTAGTGGGCAGAGGCTCCATCTTGTTGGAAGTACTTTTCACGGTGCGTTTGGCAATATGGAACCACGATATCATTCAGAATGGTACAATATCTGTCCGCATTCATTGTTGCAGCACTGATGTCATGGCCAATCATTCCTGAATATCCAAACCACGACAAAACTGTTAGCGACTGGGTTCGTCCAGGGTTGCAGAATCGTTCGTGAGGATTTCTTGTCCCCAATAATGCACATTGTGCTTGTTGACATGTCCTGCAAGGTGGAAGACGCACTCATCGGAAAAAGTAAGCTTCCGATGTAGTGCGGGGTCTTCACGATACTTTGCAAGCATAGTTTGACAAAACTCCAGCCGCCTGTCATCATCACCATCGGTTTAAACTTGCGAATACAATGGTTTGAATGGGTGGTAACCTTCACTTTTCAAAATACGTCTCACCGATGTTCTTGATATATCCAATTCTTCAGACATCCGCCTTGTCAATGTAGTGGGTTCATCATCAATTGCTTGGGCAACCATTTCCTTATGATCATCTCCAGTAGCTGTCACCGGTCGTCCGGACCTGGGTCTGTCCGTAACAATGCTCCCAGTTTCCAACATTTTCTTTTTCCAGTACGATACGGTCGTTCGTGATGGAGCCTCCTTATTGTATTTCTGCGCAAATAATCTTCGGCTTTCTTCACAGTTATCGTAAACTATGGCCCATGATGTTAGCATAACTTTTTCCTCTATCGTGATCTCCATTCTTGATGACCGAAAGAAGTGAAAACATGAAGTGAAAACAGAAGCAAACACATGCGCGCTGCTTGCTGCTTGCGTACGCGTCACGTGATATGACAACATGCACGCTGCATGGTGATACAACTCCACCGTTCGTCACATGCAAGCGTGGCGAACGAAATTGCAATAAATTGATAAATACAATGAAACATTTACCGACAAAGACTTTTGGCCCACCCGGTATATATGTCTATTTTCAACATCTTGCATAGTAATGGTAATTGTCAAGTCAAATTATATATGCATCATTTCGAAAATGCTGTTGCACATCGCCATGCGATATATCCCATATTTTTTATTTTTATCTTTTATAGACAAACCTTGAAGATCTTGATCGATTGAATAAGCTTTCTTATGGTTATTTCCTTTCGCGGCTAGCATGCACAACTAACTACTTATAAGCTAATTTTCATAATGCTTATAAATGCTCATGATTTTCTCATGAACGCGATCATGAGATATTATCCTCATGAATGTCCTCATTACCACTCATTATGCTCTCATCAAGGCATCATGAGAACATCATGAGTTACATATTTTCGTGTGAGAATATCATGAGAGTCATAATAATCTCATGAGCTCTCATAGAAATCTCATGAATTCGCATTAAATTTCATGAGTTCTCATGAAAATTTTTTCGTTAGGGCAGTTAGCAATGTTGGTTTCATGAAAATGCACATCAATCAATGTGATCAGTTAAATGGGCTAAAGTATTTTTTAATTTCACGAAACTTAAACTAAAAACACCTATTTTCCATGAAATGTCGCAGTAAATCTGTGATATTATTCAAATACTTGTCAGTGTTGTAGCTCATTGAATGTCAGAGGATGTCTTGCAATTCAGTATAGTCAGATTCTACTTTTACTCTTTCTAATCCAAACTGTCTTTATATTTTCTTGTTAGATGGGTTGGCCATGAGGGAAATGGTAAGTTTGGTGCCCGGGAGAAATTAGAGCCTCCGACAGTATAGACGGAAAACAGGGATGTGAAAATAACAGGCATAAAGCTTAAATTCGCGAATTATCGCCGACGAACTTCGTAAGCGAATATGCTAGAAAACATGACTGAATTTTAGCAAGATGTTATGTAATTGATATTCCACCAGATTTTCGCAAGATGCGACAATCGGCCGATTGCAGAATCTAGGGCTGCATCGATTACATGGGAGACTTACATCTCAACTTTGACCTACAAATTCATAATGGTCTCAATGTTATGTGCAATAAAAGCAATTCAAGAATCATACTTACCCAATATTAATGAAGAAATAAGAAATAGTATTGAGGTAGACATTCACTTCTGCTTCACGATTTCCTCATGTAAAAAATGTCTGATGTAAATTTCAAGTTAATGTAAGTCAGAACGTGTCATTTCAAGATCGCACAGTTGCTTGGAGACTATGGTATGGCTCTCACCGGTGCATCGAAAAAAGATTCCTTTCCATCCAATTACTAGTTGCGTTTCGTTGATCAGCGTAGACATAGTAACAGAGCATCGAATGGTTATCGAAATGCTTCTAGCAAAATTGCGGGATGATGTAATGTGTCTACAACATGCACAGCGAATAATTCACTTGCAGTTAAATTTCCAAGTCATATGTACTTAGCATAGTGTAAATACGAGTTCGAAATAGCATTATCTATCACACCGCTTCAAAAATGCTTGCAAATTGCAATTGCAATTGCAAATTGCATTAAATTAGATAGCAATTGGAAAATTGCGATTGTTCTCTCCCATCCTAAGCCCTTGTGATCTGCAATTTTATGACATCAGCGATTAATTAAACATATTTGTTCTATCATAATTCCATTGTTTTAAATGGTGAGTGCGGCGAAACTGTTTTTTTTATTGAATCAAAAGTATAACTTTAGTACATGGAAGAGATTCAATCAATATATTTAATTATTCAATGATCATGTGAATGATGTAGATCTATTTACCAAAATTCAAAGCAGTCACATCAAACAGAAATTTCTTAATATCATGATCAATTTACTGTGATAGGATACTGAGTCAATCAGTTTATTGACATAAGAAATTGATGCAATCATTTAATTGATAATTGAGACATGATGCCATCAATAATTGGCATCGGAAGCAGAGCAATCAATTAGTTTTTGATATATTCATTTTTGATTTTATTTTTTGATATATTGATTACATCATTACAATTATAGTGGAATTATACATACTTGAACACATTTAGGATGCATGATATTTCAATGAAATTAGGAATAGAGATGAAATCTATATTGTATTTCACTCTCGATGGCTTTGGAGGTCATAAAAATGATTGAAATGATTTCTTAAATGCATTGATGCCCGGCATTGGAGGGTATATGATGCACCATTATACGCCCGCCAATTTCACATAGAATTCTCACCGCACCAGATAGCCATGAACCGTCGTCCGTCACTCCAGGTCATAGAAGTGGATAATAGTACACTAGAATGGAAGTTTGATATCTTGCCTATGTACAATGATGGCACATGGAAAATCTATGGTTTGTAGATCAGATTCGATTTAAAACATTGTATCATAGTGAAGTTATTTGCCATGTTGGATGTGGAAGTTGTTGACACCTAATTACAGGATTTTCATGAAGAGAATTGCAAGTGAGATGGCGGCATTGTTTCATGTGAAATAGCCTACTATTCCATGGATTAATATAGTGTGTCTATTTGTAGCAGTCACTGACAACTAGTTTCCAATGTTCCAATGTGTAGTTGTTGTAAGAACATCTGAAGAATTCACAGATAGAAAGTCTAATTATTGGATAATTTCTTCTTCAAGCGACTAAGAAACCTGGCGCTTTCTGGAATAAACAAACTGAAAGTTTCTTAACAGACAATCATTTCTCAAATAAATGAAATGTCGCTGGAACTTTTCAATTAGTCATTGAATGACACATGTGATATTTTGGAGACTGATATTCGAATGCATGTTGAGATTTTGAAAATTATTCAAATTAAGTGAACAGGGGAACTCTTTAAAGTAAAATGAATACTCTAAGATTTCTTGGCCTCTGATTTCAAGCTGGAGTTATACATGTTCTGTAAATCGACATTACAAGTTGAATAAAAGTCTGATTATACTATTGATAGATTATCGGAGCGATATTTCAAAATGATGACCATACAGAACGTTTAAGAGGATTTCCTTCTTTGTCATCCTGTTGGCGCAGCATTTTGTAAATTCACTATTGCTTTTGAGTACATGGTCTTTGGACAAGGGCCAACAATGCAGATCAAGAATTAGCCTGATAAATATAATTGCCAATCAAAAAACATGGAAGCCAGATCACACAAGTTACATTTTGCCCCAACTAAGTTTCCCCGGCGTGTGCCATAATTTTCATGCAATTTCCATTCTATGACTTTCTATGGTATTGTTAATTTCTATGCTCCAGGTTGAGAGTCCATTAATGAATGAATTGGTAAACTGATATTTCAAATCATTTTTAGATAGAAATCTGAAGTTTAAATCTATTCACATTTCCAAACATTCATAGACTTTCAAACTTTTCATGAATTAAAATCTATTTAGAGAGCAAACCTTCATAGACTTCAATAAAAGTCCATCAGAGATTTCTTCATCTCTCCATTATCTGTTACTAACAGCGATCAAGAATTGCAATATTCATAGACATCTCAAGAGCTACATACAATAGCATTATATCATGGATTTTGCGGGCAGAAATATCAGACAGTCTCTGCTGCTAACGCATCCCCGTCCATGTCTGATATTACTGCCATAAAAGTCCATGATAAATGCTACATTATGCGCATACTCTAACCCCTCAGTGAAGGATGAGAAAAGTCCTTCAGTTCTGATATATTCTCTTTAATCACGAGGCCTTGCAGCCGTCACCGACGGTCATCTTCAGGTCTGACTTTCATCAGTCAGCGCATTACATTGAGTAACAATCACAGCACAAGTAAGTTCTATTTACGAATAATAAGCTAAGAATACACAGGTAAAAGGCCGATGAAAGTCATTCGCCTGACGATGACCGTCTGTGACGGCTGAAAGGCCTCGTGCTTTAAGCAAGATGCATCAGAACTCAAGGGCTTTACTATCCTTCACCGATTATGCCAAGTTCTTTATTCAATGATACTCTAACCCCTACTGGTGCGTAATGTTACCACATACATGCATGTGGGGCAAAATTCCACAGCCACAAAGTAATTTTCTTTTTTAGATTGTGAGTAACCGGCACACATTTTTGAACGATTAAAAACAATAAATTACTGAACTTTGATACATGTACATGTAGTTATAAGCTGTATGGTCAAAAGCCAAACATTTTATGGCTGTATCGCAAAAAATAGCAAAAAAGCTCATAAGTAAGGAAATAGACTTACGCTACTCTACTTGTATGATGTTCGGAGATTCCGGATCAAAATCTAACCTTTTGAACTTAGGCTTTGTGATTTTGATTATTTTATGTCTAAATTAAGGAGATCAATATCATGTAACAGGGGTTTTAAATACAACATAGTTTGCGAGAAATATGATTTCATGTATACCGATACAGTTTTGCAGTGATCTACTGATTCGATGTATCAAGTTATCAAGCTTGTGATGTCAAATGCATCAAGCTAGAAGACGACAAGTTGTACATGTAACATAAAATTTTATAGTTCCGCTTGAGCAGCATGTTGTTTATAATACAATTTTCTTTTAATCGAAAAAGCCTTGCTGTTGTTTAAATGGCATATAAACCGATTTAAATATCGGTTTAGCTCAAAAGTCATACTCTAAGAAACGCATTGAAGAACCATACCAAATATGAAACAAAATGTCAACTTACCTCATGTCCAATTCAAAACAATGAACTTTGCTTCAAGAAAAACGTAATTTACAAAATAACATGTCTCAACTGCAAAAATGCCTATATCGGTAGTACAATTAGAATTTTGCACATCAGAGTGAAAGAACACAACACAAGTAACATCATCAGTTTTCAAACATTTACAACAATGCCATAACAAGAATATACAAGTCGACATATTAACTCATGAAAGCGACAATACCAACATTCGTCTTCGTGAAGCACTGTTGATAAAGAAATTCCAACCCACCATCAATTCACGTGAGGAGAATGAACAATATCGCCAATTCCTTTTCACAAAGTAATGAAAATATCTTTCAATAATTCTATGACATTGACTTTCTATGTATGAATCCTTTCCCAAAATAACCTTCTATATCTATATGACTGTATATAACATTTTAACATAACATCTTATAGATTTCAAATTTTAAGTGTTTGTAGAATTATCCTCCTTTTCACCCCAGAAGCGGCCTGAGTAGGCGAAAATTTGGGCAATACATGCCATATAAACAACAGCAAAGCTTTTTCGATTAATGTAACAGTACATGTAACAGTTGAAAGATTGATCATTTACATTGGTCTGAACTTTATATTGAAACTTTTATAACTGCTTTGAAAATCTTGTTATAGTTTCATAATTTGCATTACATATGCATGTTATGTAAGACGTTAAAACTTCGAACTTGATGTTTGACAGGCTTGCATAAACGACACGCGTGGTTGGCTATATACACACGTAAACATAACCAGTTAATTATCATGAAATGTAATTTTTCCATACAACATTAAAAATGCCACCAAAGAGAAAAGATGTTCTTTGAACATAAATTTTAGAAAGGCAAAAGCCCTCTTATGGAACCTCATTTTCATACATGTGACTGTTACATAAATTCAGCACATTCAATTTACCATTTGCTTTATCATCAGCTAACATCTGAACTGCATGCGTTTCATTCCCATTGAATATCTGTTATAACAACTTCGGTCACTGTGGAATTGTCAATCTGAAACATGTACTCAAAGCAAATGATCATTTTCGCGTTTTTCCTCGCACTTACTTCAGCAACACGCATTGACGATCAGTATGTAATTGAAGACGTTGGTCGAATCGATGTGAGTAATCCTGGATTCGTCGAAGTTTTCAAGTTCGGAGGTGAAGAGAAGCTTTACATTAGTACATTCCGTCCAATTCCATTCACTACAGACCGTGTATGGACAGTTCCAGATTTAGCAGGGAAAATGCAACAGCCTGATCGGTGGCAAGCCGAGGGAACGGTTCAACTGACCGACCAGATTGTATGGCCGAACGGCATGTCTCCTGTACCGAGTAAGTTGATTTGAATAATTGCATTAAAAGGGATTCATGTTGAAATAACCTAACTTGACAGCTAAAATTACATGCATACTGTGATGAAGTTTGGCAATATGTTTTACTTCTTTGCCTGAAGTGTCTGCCAGCAAAGATTAATTGCAATGATTAATTCCAATATCAATTAATTGACTGCTTAGCAATTCCAATGTCAGTTCATTGATTGCTCAGTAATTCCAATGTCAGTTCATTGATTGCTTAGTAATTCCAATGTCAGTTCATTGATTGCTTAGTAATTCCAATGTCAGTTCATTGATTGCTTAGTAATTCCAATGTCAATTAATTGATTGCTTAGTAATTCCAATGTCAGTTCATTGATTGCTTAGTAATTCCAATGACAATTAATTGATTTTTTCTGCAATTCCAATGTCAATTAATTGACTGCCTAGTACTTCCAATTTCAATGAATTGATAGCATGATATTTCAATCATCAATTAACTGATTACATCAATTTCGTATGTCAATTAGTTGGCTCAAGTCTCATTGCAGGAAATTGCTTGCTCATCAAGACAGTTGTGTTAGATATATTTGTCCGAAGATATTCCAAATTAGGTCTATCATTCAGATACTCAGTGTTTTACTCATAAATTATGCCTCTAAGTTACTCATAATTTTTGTGCCTCTCTCATATCGACTGAAAGACTTATCCGAAGCGTTGCACTTGATCATGAAGAGGCTCGCACAGAGAGTTCTTGTATTTGGACAAGTTCTTGTTTGTCAGTAGTCCACTACTGTCACGGAGACCTGTCTTTCACAGCAGGACGCGCACACACTTTTAATACCTAGGAGTTCATTCATTATTCAACAACTGTCACACCAAATATCAAGGCTATCTGCGAGGTGTCCTAGGTATTGGATTCCTCAATCTGTAGATGTCAATTGCTCAGTGATTCCACGTTCAATTTATTGATTGCATGGAATTTCAGTTCCAATTAATTGATTGCATAGAATTTCAGTTCCAATTAATTGATTGAAAGGAGCATTTAAATTGCAATAAATTCCTGGTCAGACGTAATCCGCTGTCGACGGAAACTTAATGGACCCGACACTCATGGGTTGTCTCCCTTCCCCCTCCTACAATTGCAAATTTGTCCACAGTCCATGAACGTAAATCAATCATTTCAAAACAGCAGATGCACGTTTGAGCATCCACTACAAAAATTTATGCAAATGGGACAAATTCTTTTATAACTAGGAACTGTAATTTGAAGTGTAATGGTGCTCACAGACTGATCTGACTTCCTCTGACCTAATTGTCTGAGCAGATAACACTTACGGGCAGCAAATTTACTTCTCGACAACTCAGGAAGTGATAGTAGCACAATCCACATTCCTCGATATTTGACTGAAATAAGGCGTTGTAGGGCATGTGTCGTGGGAACATTTGAAATGGCTTTCAATGAGACGAACACACTTAGAGAATAATGCGCAGTTTTTGCACACTCGAGCTAATGCGTCGAGCAGGCGAAGGCAGATCAAGCTACTGCAAGCTATACACTTCGAGCAATGTATGCCCTGTAATTCAAAGAGTGCCTGTCCGAATTACATGAAGTTTAGAATTTGGGAAGAAGATTTGCTCAACTGCGGATATCTGAAATTTTGTGATGACTCATTTTTTAGATTTTAGACAAAAAAAAATTGAAACCGTAGGGGGGGGGAGACAACCCTCAAGTACCCTGGACCGGCAGCATCTCCAATTTGACTCCAATGTTTTCTTCTGATTGCTGACTGCAACTGACATTTGTGTTGCATACTTTAAGGAACCTCAATTTAGAACAGCAAAGAAGTTTAAGACCGGCGTTGTGACCTGGTGACAAAGTGTTCGCTCTGCGTCCAGCAGACCTTGATTCAAACCGTGGTCGGGTCAAACCTAGGACTGAAAATAGGCACACTCTGCTTTCTGGCTAAACACTCAGCGCGAAAGACTAAGAGTGGTATTAATAGCAACTCAGCCATATGGAAGAAAGGCACCATACCAAATGTGCTTCCTATTATAAACAAAACTCATTTATTTTAAGAACTTATGATTTCGAAATCCTAAATTTTCGGTCAAAAGTGGCAAGTTCACTTATAAGCTCTATGAAGTCACAAATTAATTTTTATATGCGCTGTGAAGTAATATTCTTTCTATTTGAAAGGCATCTGCAAAACCAATCACAATCTGGATTGTCAATGAATCCGTCTGGAGAGACGTCGTGGAACTTTACCAAGGACATTCTTTGATCAGTATTCTGATCAAACAAGACGACAAAAGATGACATTTAGGAAGCTACATCCACAGTCTGTATAAAGCTTCGTGTCAACATAAAGCTCTTTTCAATTAGAATATATGTAGACATGCAGACGGCGACTACAGCTATATGTGTAGTTTACGACTATGTACGTTCTACAATACATATTCCGGCCTCACTAAGCAATCAACAAAATGAATGAAATGAAATAAATAAGAGTTGAACTTGCCATGCAACAGATGTGCGGCTGATGGGACTCAAACCTGCGACCCCAGGTTAACTAGATCTGTGGGCAACGAACTTTAGCTACATTGTGACATTGTGACATTGTCATTTGGCAGGATTAAGTCCACACCATCACAGCTGTTATAGAAGCTGTCATAGCAATTATAATCAGTGAACAAATATTTCGTCACATAATTCTGACTGCTGATATTAAGACCAGCAGCGGAGAGGGATGTCCACCGAAGTATCTGGAGTCATATAAAAGGCGCTAAAGGTCTCCACAGGGCTCATGACAAGGCCTTTCCAACAGCCTTTGAAAAACAGTCGTTATTCCAACAGCGCTTGAAAGGAAGGAAGTCTTCGTTCCAACAGCCCTTTAAATATGCCGTGTCATGCTTCTATTACTCAATTCAGCAGTATATAGGCTACAGATTGCGTTTGAAATGAAGTGTAATTGACATGATTCTTCAGTATAGCAGTGTCATTCATGTATTATAATGCACTTTTCATTATATAAAGAAACTATGAAGCTGTAAATTTCTATGTATGAAATCCAATACATTTGAAAATGGAGATAGCCGCCCAATTCATCAATCCAAATCAATTCCCAATAACAACAAACACCAAAATCAAAACAATGTAATGAGAACGCAATGCACGAGCACTATCCTGTAGGGTACTAACTTATGCACGAAGCCGAAATTTCGTGCCAGTTAGCGCCTAATTAATGCCTTTCTAGCGCCTCGGGGCAACAGTAGGCGCCACTAGGCACTAATAGGCACCAAACCAAATATTTTTTTATCCAATGAAATCGAAGGAAAAATCAATGGGCACGAACTCGGCACTACGAACTTCGTGCCTACTCGTGCCTTGTGTTGGTTAGAATTGATGCCTAAATTTCGTGCCCTGGAGTTTACAGTGTACGCACGTATACCTGTGCGTTCTTTAAAAGACCAGGTTTCTTTTATGAAGAAGTCGCATGTTATCTATAATTTTACCTGTGACTGCGGAGCAGTTACATCGGCCGAACAGACAGGAGCCTGGGTGTTAGAATTAAGGGACATTTACCTCGTTGGCTTTTTACATGCAACTCATCAACTCGTAATCCATCCTTATCTATTTGTAGACTCGCAGTTCAATGTAATTCATTTGTTGGTAAATACGAAGATACGTTTAACATCATGTTTTTTCGATTTTGTGCTCTTCCATTCAAAG
This sequence comes from Prostheceraeus crozeri, assembly GCA_907163375.1. Lineage (NCBI taxonomy): Eukaryota > Metazoa > Platyhelminthes > Polycladida > Euryleptidae > Prostheceraeus > Prostheceraeus crozeri. Next base: position 118,778 of record CAJQUW010000585.1, on the reverse strand, counting down.
TTTTAAGTTGTGTATTCTGGAAGCTTTATTCATTCTTGGTCACAAACCTGGTCTTTGTGTCCAAAAAAGAGTTCGTTTGCACTCTGTTGTTGCCATGGTGATTGGCAGCTCGCTAGTACCTTATTTGAGTTGTATTCCCAGTTTTCCCGTTTGTTGCATTTCATTTCACTTGGTCATTGCACATGAATGGAGACCATAAAAGCGCTCGTGCATTATGTTCTCACTACATTGTTTTGATTTCGGTGTTTATTGTTATTACGAATTGTTTTGGATAAAAATTGGGCGAGTACCTTCATTTTCAAATGCACTGGCCATCACATCTTCAAAAGTATGAAATCCAATAATTATCATATAATTTCTTAAGTCATATTTTGGTTGTCGCAATGACAGGGCTCTGTGCAAATGTGCCTCCCCCGTTCTAAGATATCTCATGGCAAAAGCAAGAAAATCCGTTGAGCAAATGAACTTATGAAATACTAAATTCATAAGCTCTTTCTTGAATGACATATTCGTACATCTTCACTTTGTATTTTAGACAATACGTTTGACCGAGAATCTCTCGTCGTTGGCAGTGGCTTCTTAGTACCAGGAAAGACGAAAGGAGGAGTCTTTGTTGTCTCCACAGAGGCTGATCAACCGGTCTACGACATTTCTACTGATCACAGTCATGACTGGTCCTATCATCAGATCGTATGGAGAGACATGGACGGAGATGGAGATCTCGATGCCATCACAGCGCGCTTCTACAAGCCAATTTTCGGTATGATACGTGTCACATTTCAAGCAGCATCAGATTTGGATACTATTAGTCGTAGAGTAGGTGTAGTAGGTGGAGGATCGACTCAAAGAAAAGTTGGCATACAGTGAAACGTTTTATATAAAGATTCAGCTTTTCTCGGAGACTGCGTTTCTGTGGTATAAAAATATGTTTGATCAATAAGAAGCTATATTTTGCATAATATTCCTGTGCTTCATACTAGCGACGTGAAACCACTGCGTCGGTAGTATGAAACTTACCAGATATCAAAAGGAATGAACGTTTACTAACTGGTATCTTAATCAAAATGATATTGAGCTGATTATCAGAGAAATGTCATGAACTACGTAATAATGGAAGTCTTCATAGAAAATTTGAGATCGCATTGAACTTCTTGGCTTAGATTTCAAGTTTTTAATTCAATTTTCATCGACATCCCTCACGAAAAGTTTTCATGAGAACTTATGAAATTTAATACGGAGTCATGAGATTTTTATGAGAGCTCATGAGGTTATGTGAGTCTCATGATGTTCTCATGATGCTTTGATGAGAACATAATAAGGGTTGTGAAAATAAGTTTATAAGTAGTAAGGCATGCATGCTAGCCACGAAAGGAAAGAGTCATAAGAAAGCTTGTTCAATCGATAAGAATCTCCAAGTTAAGTCTATGAAGGATAAGAAGCAACGATGTAGAATATAACATAGTGATCTGCAACAACCTGCTCGAAATGATGCATGCATAATTTGACTTTGCAATTAGATGTTGAATGCAAGACGTTGAAAATAGAAATATAATACAATCACCTTCAAATTTACATTGCAATCACAATAATAGCTACTTATAGCGAATCTGAAATAATTTTGTGGACATGACGTGGGAATACTCCAGGGCAAGGTGGTGAGGATAAGAATAACGCAATAACTATATGATAGAGAAATAAATCCAGAAAAATGAAGGAGCAACTGTTAAATTATGTATGAGATTTTTATGAGAAACTCATGAAACTTGATGATATATTTTCGAAAACGTTCCAAATCCGTATGAAATTTCATGAGACATAAATGAGAAAAAATCTCATGAAAAATCATGAGGAATTTTCATCGACATAATTTCGTGATTCACTAAATTTGTGCTTCATTTTATGAACCTGAATAGTAAAATGTCGGCCCATTTAGTTTAAGTTAACCATGATCTTTGTCTTAATTAAGATACTTCGCTCTTTCAGAATGCAGGTAGTTTGAGATAATCAAGCTACTCTGGCTAACTAGGCTGAGCACTAAAGTAAAAGTAGCCCATCAAATTGCTAATTTTGCAAACATCAGACCTCTAATTATAATGAATTCCAATATGAAGCTTTAAATTTATAGCCACAGAATTAGATTCATCTGCGCGCTTCGGTTTCCTAGAAAGGAAGAATTGTATGCAACCTTAATATTGAAATGGCACATCACCGAATTAGAAAACTTGCTCCTTCTCGAATGGATAATTCGTGTATCGCTTGATATTGGAAAGGGCAAACAATAAGCTGTCAGCAGAGGACACCAGAGCCAGTGAGAGATGCGAGCATGCTGTGATATCACTTTGCACACACCAAAACACGCATCGATGTCCGGCTTTGATTCAGTGTATGCACTATACAGTGAGAAATGCCGAGGGATGGATGTGAAATCATCAAGTGAACTAATTTTCGTACGCCTGCTACTTTCTTTAGTAATGATCGGAAGGGCCAACATTATGGAGAAAACTTGTGGGCAATGATCTGAATCCTTCGAATCTGAAGGAATTTTGACAATCGAAGCACTTTGATTGAACTCACTTTAATCCGCAAGCAACGCACGACTTCTTTTCCTATCTCTGTAAGATATTAGGAATTCCTTTTTGCCCACCTAATAGGTTCCTCGATGTGCCATCAGTTTCGTATTAATCACACTTCTAGCAAACCGAAGCAGATAAACGAAATATTTAATTCTGTGTTTATAGCTTTTACAATACACACTGTAAACTGTGGAGTACGAAAGCTGGCTGATTTTGAATACGAAACCGATGTACAAAAGGAGAAATAGCAAAATGTATAAAAGAATTATTGTTCGCACTGATGCACTACGAAAGCGATTGGTTCTCCTATTGGATGATAAAAATAGTCGAATAGGAAAGCCAATCGCTTTCGTAGTGCATCAGTGCGAACAATAGTGCTTTCGTGCATTTTGTTATTTTCGTTTTGTACATTGGTTTGGCAAGTAGCTTTGGTATCGTACAGTTTGCAATACAATAGCACATGATACAAATATATGTGGATGATTTTACAGGATCCACTCCGTCAGAAATGCTTTGGCTGGAAAATCCAGGCAGCAAAACTGCTTACGTCACCCCATGGAAAGAACACATTATTGCTGACGGACCAGGAGTGCATTTCCAGTTGAAGAAACTTGTATCCGGAGGGAGAACTTACGAAGTAATCGCTGCTTCATTATACTGGAAACAGAGTGTTATTTTGTATTGGACAGAAGATCCAAATGGCTATTGGACAAATTCCAGCTTGGTAATACAATTCAAACATATTCAGTTTCTAGGCAGCAAGAAATAATGCATATTTCCCAATTTTCAGATTCGATCTCGCGTTATTGATGCCAGTCCAAATGGAAAACCATTTGATGTGGAATTTGTGGATCTCAATCTTGATGGCAAAATCGATCTTCTAGTGTCAATGAATGATAGAACAAGTGGTTGTGTGGTTGCATACGAACTAGGACATGATTTCAAGTAAGCTGACTGCACTGCTAAAATAGGTAAAATAATGGTAAGCAGGTTCTGCACAATTCGATTGCGCTACTGTCAAATGTGATAGTCTCACGATCATGTCAAGTTTTCTCACAATTCGAACTTAAGATTTCAAAATTCTTGAACGATTTTTTGACTCCTTTCATTCACGAAAAATTAAACGAAGCATCGATCGACCTTATGTCTGTCGTGCATTCGACTCGCACATATGGAATCCACCACTTTGAAATTTTTTTTCATAATTTGAAATTAAAGATGTAGATCGCTAAAATTTTAATTAATTATCTACAATTTTAAATTCATGAGCTACAATTTTGACTAGTTTCGAAATTTCATTGTTCAGTTAAACAATTTAATCAAAATTTGCAGATCGTAGATTAGGATTGGCACATTTTATCGATGATGATTTCAAATTGGCGTCTTTTTCAGTAGTACCACTAGGTAAATGATTTCATCAATTTTTAGTTTACAATTTTTATAATTTCAGTTTTAAGTCATGATAATCAGTTTTTATATATAATGACACAACATTTTAGATTCATGACTGATAAAATGCATTAGAGTGTTTCTATAGATTTGCTCCTACTTACTCCTGCTATTTGTTTATTCGCCGTCTAGCCCAAGGTTTTAGGGTGCTATGTTTGGGTTCTGTCTATTACACTTTGTGAGTGCGCATTCTCCCCCTGTTGAGCCCTGGGTAGCTCGATATCCATATCCTTGCTGACGCATTAATTAATATCCGTTAGTTAGCAGGCTTTTATTCTTAAACACCGCAAATTCAATGTGCATATGCCTACAATTGCGACAAAAGCCACAAAAGTGCTGATATAATGAAATGAGAAAAATCTAGGAACCTAAGGGAGAAGATAGACGCTTTTCGCACCGCCAGAAGAAGCAAGGCATTTTTTGTAAAAGTTTGTCTTGACTACAATATGTTCTTCCAAAGCTGAGATTGAACTCTTGAGTAACTGCAACTTTATTTGTATGTAAATGTCACACTTTACTCTCCGCTATTTGTATTAGCATTTGTATTGAATGATTTTTATTTTTCATGAAATACAGTATATACATGAAATACTGTATATACACTTCACTACTACTACTACTATTAAGATAAAATAACACCATGTTAGGAAATGCCTTCATACCGGATACCCTATACTGTTTCTAGAAATCAGTCGATAGTTAAGTACACGCAATAAGATTAGAAGAATTTCTTCACGGCTGGCATATTCTGCAACTTCATGTTGCTTCCCTGATTACTGTTTCTTCGAATTATTGGAAAGATTCGTTAGAGTAGAGTGCAAAAGTTCTCGCTCTCTCCCAGTTACACATATCAGCAATAAAGTATTGCTTACCTGATAAAGATAATACGCAATATGTAATCTCATATCTCCTTAGGTAGATTCATGCAAGTCAATGATTTACACATGTCATAATTTTACATTGTGATATTACAGAACTAGTCAACCGATCAAGCATCTCCTCGCTGATGAATTTCGTCAACCTTATTGGACACCTGGACGTGGAGCACCTGGTACTGCCAAAACATTCCATCCACATCCTAAAAATGAAGGACGTAAGTGCATTTAACCCCGGAAGCCCTATGAGTCACCGGTACCCTGTAAAATTTAGGAAATAGAATGACAAAAATCTCTATGTAAAATGATCAATTTCATATGTTGTTGGCCTTCCCCCTTGTTAATGTAGGCTGCTGTTAGTTGTTTTAAATTCAAAAAATATTGAAAAAAAGTCATAGAGTATGTATATTGTACGTAGAGCGTCGACTCAAATAAGTGTCTGTGCAGTGAAAATATTAATGTGATGAGATTCAATTTTTTGCGGCAATTACGTTCCTGTGACCAAAAGTCAAAAGTTGTTTATTTCCAAAAAAACATTGGAAAACAATATTACGATGTTAAGGTCGGGTTAAATACATTCAAATACAGCGGGCGGTCAGTGCTGCAGAAAACAATTAAGCAGATCAGGAAGGAGAAGAATCAATAATTGAGCATTTATTTATATTTCAGATTCTTTGTGGTGAATTCTTTCTTTTATGACCATGCGTAACTCGTTGGCTTCTTTAAGAAATCTTGCGATGGATTTTAAATGCCTTGGAGTCAAGGTATTAATTAATTTATGAAATTCAACTATCGTGTTGCAGTAACATAACAATGGTGCAATTTGTTGCCGCATATTTTGATACAATGGACATTCTATCATAAAGTGATAGAGAGTCTCCACTTTTGATTCATTGCAAAGTTCACACAGACGTTCTTCATATCGCAATCTGTTTCTATAACTGCCTGTTACAAAATCTAATTCATGATTTTTTGTCCTAAATTTTAGTAACATATTTATATAATTGCAGTCAAAATCAAAATTCAGAAATTAAGGTTTCCTCAAACTGGCATAGTTCTAGATACGTCAGACCAGAATGGCTCTCTTTTGCTGTAGATATCCATTTTTCCCTGTTATACTGACATATTCGTTCTTTTTGCAATTCTCAAGTATGGTTTTTATCAGCCGTTAGCTGTTCATCCCATAGCTGTGACAGGTTTAGTTTTGTAAGCAATCTGTTTATTCTCCAACACCATGTGTACCTACTCTCATTTCCATTTGATATCATATTGAGATATATAGCATTATATACCTGTTTAATTAAGCTGTTTCCATCATTTGTAATCAATCTTATCCAAAGACAGATTGAAGTTTTATAGAAATGAATATCCATAGGACGTATTCCAAATTCACCGATTAAGCAATAATTTGGTGTAGTCGGATTTAAGTGATAGTATCGTTTATAAAACTGGTATTGAATCTGATCCAAACTCTTTAGGTTATTGAAAAAACAAAACTCGGCACAGTATTTCATTCTAGACAGTGCAAGCATTTCAAAGGTATTTTTCAAAATTTCACCAGAAACTTGTCCAAAATCTTTAAGTTGTTTAGCCGTGATCCAGAAAATTATTCAAGCAATTTTTAAAAGGCTACAATTTTACAAATTATATGTACTACTGACATAAACACGATGCATATATGTAGTACGAAACATGTTGGACATCAAAAGGAATGAATAGACTAACAAGTATCTTAATTCAGCAGAAATTAAGCTGATTATCAAGGGACTTTCATGAACCTCATTATAGTGCAAGTCTTCATGAAAAACTTGAGATCTTCCTGTGTTTTTTCGTGACTGAAATTTCAAGCTTCTGTTTTCCATCGGCACGATTTTATGATTCACTAAATTCATGCTTCATTTCTTGAATCTGAATAGTGATGTAAGACCATTTAAATTTTTGAAAGTTAATTGAAATCATTGTCATTGATTATGTTATTTTGCTCTACCAGTGGTAGGTTGCTTGTGATCACGCTTAAGAAAATACTCTTGATATTCGGCATGAAAGTATTAGCCATAGAGTAAGTATGTAGGTAGAGTGTCGACTCAAAAAAGTATCTCTATACAGTGAAAATTTTTCTATCGAAAGTTTAAGATTTTGCGGAGATCACGTTCCTGCGATCCTAAAAAATTATTTGAACACTTTTGAAAAAAAGTCAAAATTTGCCAATTTATATACTACCGAGATGACTCCCCGTTGTAGGTAGTATAAAGCAAGTTGGATATCAAAAGGAATGAATATTTGCTACTAAGCATCCCAACTAAGCGGAAGTTATGCTGATGATCAAGGAATTCTAATGAACGGTATTATAATAGAAGTCTTCATGAAAAAGTCACGATAATATTCGTGCTTCCTTGACTGAAATTTCAAGTTTTAATTTAATTTTCACCGGGATGGGTTTTTGATTCACTAAATTCATGTTTCATTTCTTGAATCTGAATAGTGATGTGGAACTATTTACATCTTTCAAAGTTAAATGAAATCATTGTCTTTGATTATCTGATTTTTCTCTGCCAGTTGCAGGTTGCTTGTGATATGATCACGCTTGAGAAAATATTCCTGAGGTTGAGCATAAAGTAATAAGATCCATCGATTTGCTATTTTAACAAACATCACCTCTGCTAGACTGTCATGACACTGAGAATCAGCGAAATACCATCATTCTTTCAGCATTACTGTCATGATCAGTCGATTCCGTGGTAGTTTCTTCAAAACTACAAAAATATGCATATCTCACATTTGGAAACAATTCCGACCGTATCCCCCTCGAGTTCATTTAATAAAATCGAAAGTGTAAACACATTGGGGATTTAATAAATGCGGAGCTACCACTCTACCTTATATATTTACTCTATGGTATTAGCAACCTATCGAACAGCTAATTTAACAAAACAAACATTGCCTTTCCAAGGCTGTCAGACACGGAGGATCTGTGGGATACTACTTTTATTATCTCTTCTTACATTAATCATGATCAGTAATTTCCGCGGTCATTTCTTCAAAACTGCAAAAATTTGCATATCTCACATTTGGTAACAGTATCCAATGTGTTCACCTCGAGTTCATTTAATAAAATCGAAACTGTATACACATTGGGGATTTAATAAATGCGGAGTTGCTACTCTACCTAATATACTTACTCTATGGAAAATGTCCTTGGCTTTTTCATAGAAATGCGACACTCTAATAATAATGAACTACAACGAACATGGACATCGAAAACACCAATTTGTGGACATGCGCTATCATGACAACGGTGACTAGCGATGGCGGTTTCAAGTGGTTGACAATGGGAAAGTACCGACAGTATCAGTGTGCACAGTTTGTAAAGATTCACTGTTATTATCATTTCTATTTATACTTAAAAGAATCTACAACTTTTCCATGTTAAAGTAATTTGATTCTTTTTAAGATCTAGCAGCATTGACATATCGATGACCATCAACAAACCGTTTTGGGCAAATCCAAAAAATTCAAATTCAGTGTCTTTGGTCAATCAGAGACATGCAATGGCCTAATTTTTTTAGAACAACACATTGAACTTTAAGTTGATGCTAGATCCACCTAATCCATGTGCATTTTAGATGCAGTTGTCATTAACTTTTGATATCGACGTGCTCAAAGTTCGAAAATGGTGCAAATTCGTATGTCCACAGCTTCGAGTACTAATTTTCGGTGTGCATATAGTCATTGTTACTACCGAGTTAGAGATTACCAAATTGCATTAAAATGTTGTTAAAGACACGCAGTTATCCGAAATATTTTTAATTCGGAGCATGGATATCTAATTTTCACGAAAATTGATAACATATGCCTGTCCACAGTTTCAAATGTCACATAACTGACGCCATATTTGTCACATAACCGACGTCTGCATATCAATGACATCAATAGCTAGAAACTTCATTTTGCGACTCAAATGCGTGGATGCATCCACAGAATAATATATTGTCACATCATTGTCGTTAATCAATGATTTGCTGAAAAAATAAATTTTTATGTAAAAAAACCGATCTTTCCTGAGCACAAAATGTCACATAACCGACGCCAATGTTGTGGAGATTCTAGAATATTGAACAAGATTGACCACTTTGAATCATACCTGCTAGTAGCCCTACTTTATGCGTAACTAATGACAGTAGAACTTTCACTCTCGCTATCTTCTTTTTGTACTAAATTGCTTGATAATAGCACAAACTGTCACATGACTGACGCCATCGGTCATGTGATAAGAATTCAGTGGAAAAATATTATCGCAGGCTGATCACCTCATACAAATATATCAATTCCTCTAATGAATACGTTAATCATCATCTGAATTTTTTACGGTGTTTCAGTTGAATTTAAGGACAGAACTCCTACACACGTTATTTTGGCTCAACGCAAAGTTTGGCACTAAAGCATATTGTGTAGCGAAATTAGGATGTTCATTTAATCTGCAATGATTTTTTTTCCCCGGTTAACTTTTTCATACTTCCGCAATTCTCATCGCATTTTGTGACTCAGAAGGCCTATGTTTGTATGAGCTTTAAACATGTAAACTAGTTTTACTTGTATAAGATGCATACAGTACATGTAGGCCTACAATAGTATGACACATACACCCTACAATAAGTCTACAACACCTGTACTATTATTACTACTACATGTAGGCTTATACAGTGTAGGCATGCAATGCAAAATATAATAGGTAGGCACGTGTAGGCTTACAGTATAATACTATACTAGTATTAACCTCAGCATAGTATGATAGGTTCACTGGCATACAATACTTACAGTACATGTAGGCCTACAATTTTGTATTATGTAATTGATATAAGAAATATAGGAAACTGTTGAGTGACTACACACTGAATTTTGCTTTTCCTGACCGTAGAAATAATTTTCTCATAAAGTTTAAATGCAAAATCATTAATCAGATGGCATTTCCTTTTCCATTTTTATACAGGTATAATTTTTTTACTGCGTTTTCTTATTTTATTCTATCACCAGTTTCAGCATTAATATACATGTAGGCTTACTGACAAGTAAATTAGCTGAAAGACTTTCAATCAATTTACTATGATACGATGCATGTAGAGCACTGATTACAACAGCAACTACATGCACAAAAAATAATCATACTGATTCATTAGTTTTGGACGATCGGCGTGCTGGTATATTAGGCCTATGTGAAATTTTGATGACCATTTTAGATAATGTAATAATAGTCTTTGAGCAAGTTTAGCTGTAATATTGGAGTAATATCATCTCAAGTAATTCATTACATAATATTGCATTGCTATTCCACGTCATTCGTTGAATGCATGCATCGTTGTCACATAACCAACGCCACTTGTCACATAACCGACGCCATGATTTCAAGCATGGTGATATTTTAGCGAGTTACACACAAATGTTGTGGTTCTTACATACTTAAGATTGATCTTTGATGGAACGCATATCATTTAATGTGACATTTAATGAAATCCGGGACAAAAATTTTCTAAGACAAAAATTGCATCAAAATTAGGAGTTTTTTTGGATTTGCCCTTTTGTTCATTCTACTCTCTTTAACCTAAACACGAAAATCAGATTTCTATGACTCTTTCACTAATATAGTTTCGAAAAGGATAGGCATCAAAATTTCTGCTTCGTTTGCCTCGTTGACTTTGAGTTGAATTGCTTCTTTTTATTTTACATGATATTCTGTATAATTCGACTAGGCATTTAAATTGACAATGTTTTCAGGTGTGTACATACCAAATTTTCGTATCATGGTCATTGCTTCAGGACAGTTGCCTAAATGTTAGATGGAGACCACTGACTCATTATGTTAAAATGATTCGTGTATGAGCAGACTGAACTTTGGGTTGGAGTTTTTAAGACTTCCTCAAACTCAGTAGCGCTTGTAACTTGCACCTGAAGAAGCAATTTGTATTGTGTTCCTTTTCAACATTATAACATGATGTCAAGTACACAAGAAAAATTTATATATGATTCCCCTGCGTTGCAGCTTACACACACAAACGCATTAGCACGAGAAAAATATCAGGTAATGAAGGCACCTTATGCTCAGGAAAGCCCAATTGGTCACTCGTGTCCGATGCCTACTGTATGCCTGCCATATAATATCTGTAGAAGGGACATCGCATTGCACAAAATGACGACACTTGCTTTTTCTTTGATTATGCTATGACGGCTGATGCATGATAGTGAAAACTTGATCCTGCTTTTTAACATCGGTCATATGTCAGCGGTTCGTTGCTCTGTTGGTGGTAGAACGATAGGACTAGATAATAGATTTTATTATTGGTATGAAGTCAGAAGGTCAAGAAATTGTGGAAATCCGATGCCGCGAAGCGAACGAGGATTTCTACGATATACTTGCCCGCTGGATTTACGGAATAGCTTATCGTCTAAATCTATTAGTCCGGGAGCTATTAACACTTTCTTCCTAAATTCGCGCACAAAGGGCTTGATAGTATGGCTTTGTAGATCTTTAAACGCTGAATACAAAGATCAAATTCTTGACTGTCACAGTCAGTCGCTCTCGGTTATAGCCGTGATTGTTTAAAAAGAGGCTAATCAACATCATAGTAAAGAAATTGCCTGTTCATAATAGAATATTCGACCTTTCTGAAAGTTCCCGTGGAATTCATCAATGTAGGAAAATTCTTCGTAAACTTGTAAAATGGTTTATTCAGTCAATCATTCTAAACATCCGCTGTTCTTGGTGTCTTACAGATGAACAACTCACTTGAGTTGCTTGTGATAACTGCATTCTGGAACAATACTCATTGCACATAGACGTCGCCAAGACTCCGATGATATTGTCACTATTTCGACAACTTGCGGAATTCGGAAGTCTTTGTCACATCTGGCGACATTGTCCAATTCTTTGTTCTTATGCAGCAGTACGCTTTTCTTCCGTGCGGTCCCAATTTTTACCACATTTGAAGACGCAATCCTTGTAATCATCTAACCCATAGGTCTTGAGAAATTGCATACAAAATTGTTGACAGTCGACTTCAGTTTGAGTTCTTTTCGGACGATTTCTAACATTGATACCCAAGGGGGATTGTTCATCATTCTTTTCTGATGGTTTGGAGAGAGCAGCTGCTCGAAATGATAGTCCTTGAGATGCGAAGCATAAAACAAAAGTGGACAGAAGTAGCCACATTGATCCCATTCTGGTCCAAATCTGAGATGATTCGGTAGACATGAACGTACTTCTAGGAGATGATGGCATATTGAACGTGTACTATCCTCAAAAAGTAGACTTTCTGAAAAAACTCAAAATTTGATTGGTAACTAAAAATGGCTGGCTCACGCGCTCATATAGTCGTTGCATCTCGCCTATACGATAGGAAGATTTCGTTCACGAACCATTCACAAGAAGGGAATTCTCAGTTCATCTCCCGCTCTCCGGCATGCCTAAATATTGAGCATTTTTATTGGCAATAAACTTTTATTGGTATTCATCAATTTTTTTATCTTCAGAAAGCTCACACCAATGTCACGCAATCTGAATAGAATATTCCAATACGATGAGATCGACTTACTTTGGTTGGTCCGCTTAAATCAGACTGCTGTTATGTTGACTGATTTTGGTGATGCCTCCTTCCTCATAACCAGGGACGCAGCATCAACGGGGGGTCGGAACCCCTCCAGAATTTTCCTAGGGGGGATCAGACCTCTGTTAGAATAGCGTGATTTCCATGCCTCTTTTATCGCCCTTCAATTTCATTAAATTGCGAAATTCATTCTTGCCTATCTTGCCAATCAAGTTCCTCTTCTGTGAGCGTGTGTTCTAAGTCCTCAGTGCTACAGCTATGCTGTCGCTTAAACTTTCGAAAAGCCTCGTTATAGAGACCGTATGCTGTGATAAACAAACAGATCTGGAGATCCTTCATCCTTTTCGTATTACTTTACTCAACTTAGCACGCGCAAATAGCAGTGTTAGTAAAGAATCTAATTCCAGAGACTGGCACAGTCTTATGAGATAAGTCAAGACATCTGGCATCATCATTAAGTCTTACGCATCATCGTACTCTGATATCGTATTAGATGTGCAACACCTAGAGTGCAATTCATTAACGAGACACGAAATCCCATCACACATTGAGCTCTCCGGCCAAATTCCATTAAACATTTGAAGATTGACTAACATAATGGACGTCGCAATAATCATTCAACCTACTGACTAATTGATCAGGAGGCTTGCCGCTGAGATTGGGATCTCAATTGGGGATTGGGTTGGGATTGGGCTACCAAAAATCCACCCCAATTCCAATAAATCCCAATAGATCCCAATAAGCCCATTCCCAACAAAATGTACACGTAATAAGTCACTACGTCACAAATGTTTTCGGGTTGTACAGAGCATTTCATTTTGCTGTGTCTCCAGTCTGAACTTGCCTCTCTCGAATTCGAGCATTGAGAGCTCTTGTGCGATCCACGCAAATTGACACAGTCAGCTTGACCTCTACTCTATAGCTTTAACTTCCCTAGTTGCTAAAAATGTAGCAGCTTAATGTAATAGGCTTATACAATTTGCCTGTACGTTGTCATGCGCTTCGCCGCTTCTGTAATTAAGCTATGCATTGGAAGCTATTCAGGCCTATTTAACCGTATAAGCCGCTGTCTACAGCCTGTTGCCTACTGTACGTATGAGCCCGTGTAGCGAACTGCTTATTAACACCGCATTATTCGATATATAGGCTTATCACTGTATATCGCTGGATACGAAAATTGCATAAAAACATATACCAAATCACATACAATTTGAAACTAGCATCTGATACGAGATTCTCGTATGCTTACAGAGATCTGGTATGTTTTTCATACGAAATCTCACTTACTTTCGTATGTGATTGGTATGTAGCGATGAGAACTATTCTATCTGTGATTGGCTGTTTTACACTGACATATGAGTTGTTGGTATGTTTTATATACGAGACCCGATGCAAATTGGTCCTCATTCGTATGTCTCTAGTATGCATTTCGTATGTGCAGCGTAGTCGTGAATATTTCTTTTTGATAGTGTGATATTTAACTATATTAGATTTATTGTGAATTTCATGCTCCTCGAGTATGTCGTTGTTGCTACTTGTCTAGCAACATTAACAGCACGCACGCTTAGTTAGCTCTACTTTAAGAACCAAGTTGATTAACATCAATTCATTCAAACGATGTTTTTCGAGCAATCATGTTGACTTATATATCTATAACACAACTTTTTTTGCGATCTTGAATTATAATGTATTATTATTTCAGATTGATAATATGCTTAATTTCAAAATTACCTAATGCATAATTGTTGATGGTTGAATGTTTATTGATTATTTATGAAATACCTTAGAATTATATGCATCAAAATCGAATTCAGTATTGCAAGTTTGACTCTTGAATGTGCCATTAGTGTGATCTTTATTGACAAAACGCTTTAATCAACATACTTTGGACATGATTGATGCTTTCCTTAAACATTGTGTTGGTATGACTTCAGTATATCATTTATGTAAAGCATACCACAATCATACAAATAGATACAGAAATATACCAAAAAGTATTTTGGTATGCAACCTTCGTATGAGCGATTTACAGTGTACCTACCTGGGTCAACTGTAGTCGACAAATTTGCATTTTGAATAAATTGAATTACATTGTAAAAATCGGATTTCTATACGCTCTTCAAAGATGGAGAAGGTTACTTGATGAAGAAAAATTACGAAAATCAATAATATAAAATCTAGAAAAAAATAACGGGTTATTTATGGATATAAGTATATTAAACAGTGATGTCTTATTCTACATTCCCCCAATGATATTAAATTTTCTGAAATTGCACCTCACATAAATACGACTTTACATCCATCAGTTATATTCTATTCATTCGGCAGAATATTCACTCGGTTTCGGTGTTAACCCTCGCCACTGTCGAACTTTTTGAATGTCTCTTAAACCAAGCAAGCTATGGCCTCCAGATTTCTACTAGCTTGCTTTCTACGTATCAAGCAACTTTTTACAGAGGGATTATAAACTTGGCTCAATGATTTTTGGCGTGAAAACTGTTTTAAAATTTGAATATTTGTACTATTCTGGATGATTTCGGTATATCTTCACTTCCAATGTATGTACTTCCAATGCAACATCAACTTTTGATCAAATAAGCTGAGATTTCATAAAGGATTCTTCCTATTAATATAGAGATATTCACAAATGCAAAATCTTTGAATTTGAAATGGTCTGCTTATTGTGTATGCATGTTGAAATTCAAATTTTAAATATGATTTATTTATTATTTTTGCACTTTTTGATGCTGCATTTGATGAGCAATTATTGAAATTTTTGACAACCATGTTGCTTTTATCCTCAGTGTCTCTATCAGTCACCGAATTGGGTTGTTTCTTCACCAGCAGAAGCTAAATACTAAAATGTGCGATTTTAATGATTTTTGAGCTTAACTGAAAGTTTGAATTATTTGACTTTTGACCTCATCTAGTACCATGATGTAATCTCAGAGCAATTAGTAATCATCGTTTGATTGACCACCTTAACCAGATCTTCCGATCAGTGTTTGGTTTGTCAGCTTTTGGTCGTCATGTTCCATTTCAAATAGTGATCTAATTTGTCAAAATTTGGCGGTTTTGACCTTTGACCTTCACCTCAGCCCAGGGATGACCTTAGAAGTAAAACTGATGCTGTTTTTCTGAATCCCCTTTCAATGCATATTCGATTGATGTGTGGTTTGGCAAAATTGGTGCGAAAGTTAGATCTGCAGAGGGAATTTGCGTCCGGAAAACACTCCAGTGAGGCGAGGCTCAACTCATTTTATTATTGTCCCTTATTACTTAGCCATTATTGATTAACTCTTGATGAACGATAATACTTGGGAATACTGTCCTAAATAATACTGTTCTCTCTCACATTGCAGGGAAACCTTACATTCTTGTCTCAGGAGACGATGATGGCAAGACGTACGTCCTGGTTCCGCAGACTCAGTCTTCAATGGATTGGAGGTACAATAAAGTTGCATTCGTTGATGATGGAAATACTGTTGGTGAACCATGTGCTCATGACATCGACGGAGATGGTTTCAAGGAGATCTTTGTGCCAAGTTGGGGACGTGGATTTGTACATGTAATGCGAGTTCGTGATGCAACAAATACTAATTAGATTCATGTGAATTATGCAATTTTTTTAATAAAACTATCATATTCCATTGAATAAATGAGTTTTGTCTTCTTTAACCCTACACTGCATGACATTTTTTAACCACTTCTGCATATCGTGGATCTCTGAGAGCCAAACCCCATGTATATATAGTCTAATATATGTCTGACGATCAAGAGGCTAAACGTCAGAAGAAGCATCAGTATGGTACAGTTTCATTTATAAGCGCGCTGATCATCATGGATCGCAAGCAACACTCACACATCAATAAATAAGGCAGCGTGGATTGTACAGAGAATGTGACGGATTCCCAAAACGTTTTGAGAGACCCTGCTTGGCATGAGAAGCACTTTATGTCGTAACATTAAACCAAATAATAATTGGTGCTCCAAACTTGACACGTGACTTCACTATGTCAATTCATGAAAAGTCATTTAAGGGCCTCTATGTTAAGGGGTTTCGGATGCATCCATTATTTGCCCTTCTACAGCTGATTGAATATTGAAAAATTCTAAAATACCCTGCAAAGCAGGACAGCCATTGAGAACTAAGAAGGTTGAGCATGAAAGTATTAGAAACCTATCGAATTGCTAATTTAGCAAGCATTTCTTCTCCAAGTCTGTCATGACCAAAGATATGTAATGCTTGTTTATATATTGGGCGAAAATAGTGGAAGTCTTTGTGCTTGTATTGGTAAAATTTCATTAACTCTGAGCCTGATCTCACAAAAACAACATAACAAAATAACTTGATCATATTAGAATTAAACGAATAGTTCTTGTTGACAATGGCGACAGAAGGGCCTCGCGTGGACACAAATTCATTCTTTGCACCAGTCTAAGGTTTCTTCCTTTTTTTATTTTAGCTTCAATTATAACTTCAATTATGAATTTAATTGATTATTTAGTATTTAAAAGCTTTTCCCTATATTCAATATGATTGAAAGTTTAGTTATTTAATGATATTAATCTAGGTCACAAGAGTTTCGTCACAATAATGGACACCACATACATTGAAAACTTACCTTTGAGGAGATGAATCCATGCAGCCATCTTCAGAATTAATTACTTCGGTTCACCCTTCTTCGATGTATTGCCGCTATTACTGTTAAGCACCGCTTCTTCTTCAACTAGCTCCGACAGGTCGCTGATGAATTGATTCAGAGATTATAGGCAGTATATTCAGTCCTGAGATTCATTTTTACAAAAATTCCAATGTTTGGATGAGATTAAATCTCATTCTCTCTCGGATGCATTCCATAAGCATTCAATTTCATCCACGACTCTATCAGTGCAGCTGCAGTTGAGGCTCATGGTTGAAGGGTAACTGCATTGGATGCACATTGGAATGCTCTAGGATTCATCGAGATGCATCGTGGTATGCATCTAAGCGCAGTCAGATGCATCCAGATGCATCTGATTAAAATTTGCTTCTCAGTTTACAGGTTAATGATTGCTTGATTTATGATTTGTTAATAGTTATCAAATACTTATGACTCCACATGAAGACTGAAGCGTCACACTCTATCATGTAGATGCTTTTTTATACTGTGACATACCATTTTGTTGAATACAATGCGTGCTTGAACTATGTCTATCCCTGCGTTCTAGCGCCTGGCGAGGAGGATGAGATGTATTTGTGCGTATATATTATGAAAATGTATACATGTACAATGAGACCGAAACGAACTCTGCGGAAACGTCGCTCGCTAATATCAAGAGATTATTAGGTGATTTAGCGATTTTGTGGCTAAATCTATTATTTCTTCAATTTTGTAACAAAATTATCGCAAGATGTGAAAGTCACCTTTATCTTTTTGTAAATGCGTCTAAGATCCAAAAGCGGTAGGTGGCGAATAAGTTGCTATGATTGCTTAGCACAGAGTAAGTATATTAGGTAGAGTGGCAACTCCGCATTTATTAAATCCCCAACGTGTATACACTTTCGATTTTATTAAATGAACTCGAGGGGGATATGGTCGGAATTGTTTCCAAATGTGAGATATGCAAATTTAGGTAGTTTTGAAGAATTTACCACGGAATTGATTGATCATGACAGTAATGTAGAAGGAAGTAATATTATTTTACAGATCCTCAGTGCCCTGGTGAGGTAATGCTTGTTGAATTAGCAACTCGATGACATGCCATTGCTTTCATGCTGAACCTCAAGAGCATTTTCTTAAGCGTGATCATATCACAGGCAACCTGCCACGGGCAGGGCAAAACAATACAATCAAAGACAATGATTTCAATCAACTTTGAAAGATGTAAATGGGTCCACATCACTATTCAGATTCAAGAAATGAGACATGAATTTGATGAATCATGAAATCATGCCGGTGAAAATTGAATAAAAAACAAATAATATCGTGACTTTTTGATGAAGACTTTCATTATGATACGGATCATGAAATTCCCTTGATAATCAGCTTATTTTCCGCTTAGCTAAGATGTTTATTAGCAAATATTCATTCCTTTTGATATTCAACTTGTTTCATACTACTTATATAGGGGCGTCATGTCGGTAGTTTTTAAATTGGCAAAAATGTAGCTTTTTAAAAACTGCTCAAATAATTTTTTGAACCACAGGAACGTAATGTCCGCAAAAAACTGAATCTTTTCATTTAAAAATTGTCACTGTATACAGACACTTTTGAGTCGACACTACCTATATACTTACTCTATGTTGCTAAGTGCTGTTTTGTTCCAGGGATTGTGTGATTTGTAAATTCAAAGAAATCAAAGTTTGTACTTCATTAAAAAATCCTCGACCAAGAAGTTGGAGATGAAACTTCTCAGTCTTATCATTTGGTTGGCGAATACGTTGCTATAACCAATTAACAGATGTTTGTTAGCTTATTTGGGCTGATTTTTCGCCAACCGACAAAGTAGTGAATATTGTAGCAACTACAGTAATTAGCAGTAAGTGGCAAATGAAAATACATTGTATACTCAGTCTGATCTGTTCAAATGGGATCTTTTTAATTTCAGGAAAGCTTAAACTAAAAAAGTATTTATCTTCCTTAGATATCGTAGTAAATACCATGAAACTATTCAAATATTTGCAATTGCTGTACATTATTGAATCTCAAGAGATGTTATGCAAATTGATATAAGCAGACCCGACAAAGACAATCCGCGGACTTCCGTCGGCCTTCCGACGGAAATCCGCGGATTGTCTTTGTTTGTCGGGGATTTTCTATTTTCTCATCATTATCAAATAATGTGATAGTCGGCACTTATTTCTTAGATGCATTAGCCATATGTGGGCAATAGTAAGGAGGTGAGTGAGAAAGCAAAGCCTTGGCAGTAAGCCGTGGCGTTCCCACAGGGAATGGATACCATTCATTATGGATTTCGTAGCCTAAATGGCCAGCAAGTAGAACGTCGATAAAAATGTTTTTCATTTCTTTTTAGACAGAATTTCTTTTCAACCGATTACCTTGAGGGAGAATGTGCTCATCATGCTAATGAAATCAGGTCCATGGCAACATCACATTCGCAGATATCAGGTAATCATTGATAGCCTTGAAGATACGTGGACGGGAATATCATGATAAGACAAACACTTTCTGTTATTGGCTGTCCAAAAAAATGAATTATCCAAAGATCTTTAATGCTGTGGCATATCTTCACAACTAAAGGCTGAGGGCAAAAGACAGTTACACAGAATGCCAAAATCTTGTGTTTTTGTTAATTGTACGGAAAGAGCCACTCAGGGAGTACGATCTAGCGATATAAGTTTTCACCGGTAAGTGATCAACATCATCAAAGGATGATTATTTGATGACTTGAAGCTAATTCATCGTAATTTCTTCACCAAATATGTCGATGACCATAATGAAGTGACCCACGTCATTTTCAGATGGCATGCTTCAAACAGCGCTTGCCATACATGCAAATCACACACGTGAAGGATGTGTATTTGCTTGTGTATTATTAACCCTTTGACTGCGGATGACCAGGTCACGGTGTCCTCGATGAGGTGGAAATACAAAAAAATTATCCCAAGTGTTTTCTCAACGGATTCCGATGTTTTCAATTGTGAAAAATCCAATGGAAGCATTTCCAAAATCCTGCATCGAGGGCTTTTTGAGCTAGCCGCCATTTTTGTTTTTTGCAAAAAAGCAAAAAAATGAAAAACTTCAAAGTATGCAAAAATTATCCCAAGTGTTTTCTCAACGGATTTCTATGTTTATGTAGCTAGGAATCCAGTACAAGTGATTTCAAGATTCTATGTCGAGGGCTTTTTATGCTAGTGGTCCTTTTAAAGCTTTTGACGAAATTTTTTAGCGAATGAAAAATTGAAATTATTAGAAAATTACTCCATGCGATTTCTCAATAATTTTGTATTCTTTATGCTGCTAGAAATTCAGTGAAAGATAACGTGCGTACTGTATACAACAACCGGATGACAAAAATATCAAACTTATGATAAAGGCATATTGTTGCAAATTCTCAGAAACAAATAACTCTAATAAAAGCTACAACGCAAAATCATTCAAAAAGAATGACGGCTATTGTACATTTGCACAGCCTACATGTTGAGAGACACGTATTTTCTGTCATTTTCCGCTTACGTTTTCTCCTTTCAAAACTTGCTGCCAGTCAGCAAATTCAAAATGGGCTGTAATTCCAACAACATCACACACGCATTCACACACACCACACTCGCACTGAATGTATACATAACACACGCTGTGCCATACAGTAATTGCCAAGCTCGTAGTGTCATTATCACCATAAATTTGAAGTTTTCAGAGAAGACATCGAACAGTAGCTTTAACCATTGATATCCATGCTTCAAAACTTGGTTTAGATATCTAGGAGACCATGCTTCAACCATAGACTTCTAAATTTCTCTGGACAGATAGGTGAGCACATCGAAAATGAAACGCAGATCGACTCAATTGAATCGATCGGAGTATTATTCTAGAATGATTGACGTTGAAGAGAAGAAACTGCTCTCTCAAGAAAAGGCAAATTCGCTAATGGAAAGACAGACTGTGGCAATTGAAAACTATCATAGAACGCTCAGTGAACATTACACAAAGAAGATGGAACTAATGTAGACCAATTCACACAATGAAAATCACATGCCGTCCACTTTGTTACCAGGACAGTCTAATAGCTCCTCTCAATGTTTTTTCTCGCGTCCCTTATACTCCTTACTATTCTAAGAGTCAAATATCTACCTGCTTCTCCAATATCGTAGCTCAAAGTAATACGGAACCCTCTCCCTATCTCCCAAACGTTTGTCAAGCGCAAAATTTGAATGCTAGCAATTTCTATCATACATTTAATGCATCCGGACTTAAGATATAGCATTCGTTATTTGCTTGTAATTTGAAATTAAAATGAAAATTTTTGGACAATTCTTTTCGTTTTTTCGAGATTTTTATTTGGGACATTAGTATTATAGTGTATTCTATAAGTATAATACAGAGGTGGGCGCGATTCGGAAAAATGAAGCTGCGATTAGCGAATATCCGATTATCCGATTCAAATTTTAGAAATCAAGTTCCGATTTGCGATTATCCGAATATCCGATTCGATTACCATTTGTTAAAGCGATTTGGATTATCCAAACCGAGTTTTCGATCTACTTCCCATTCGATTATCCGATTCGAAAAAGAAGTTCCGAATATTCGGATAATCGGATTCAGTGCGATTATCCGATTACCAACCTCTAGTATAAGTAAGTCAGTAGGTATATTTGTATAGCGCCAATCTGCTCTTGCGAGCTCGCTAGGCGCGAAAATGTACCAATTCAGTTCATTACAAGACACAAAAAAAGTCATTGCACAATATAAAGTCATTTGATGTTGAAGTAAAAGAAGATCTATAAGTCCTGAAAGTACAGAGAACTGAAACTGCTTCTTGAAAGTTAGTGCTGACGGACAGTGTCTTAGTTCACGTGGAATTTGATTCCAGACGAGTGGGGCTTGATATCTAAAGGCTCTCATGCCTATAGTCGTCCTGCAGGATGGCTTCTTGAGAACACGCTGGTCATCAATGGATCGTAGGTCTCGCCTCGGTCTGTATACTCGGAAAATGCGGGCAAAATATTGCGGACAGTTACCGGTGAAAAAAGAAAATGTTAAGATCGAAACTTTGCGTTAATTCTCTTTTTTACTGGGAGCCAACAGAGCAGTAATGGGCAAAAGACCGTTCCAGGACACCATAAAATTCAAAAAAATAGTATCTTTAAAAACGACATAAATTCATGAATTTAGACCCTTTTTCAGGTTTTTAAGACCTAAATACATGAATTTAGTCCATTCAAAAAATACCATTTTTTCAAAAAATGGCATTTTTAAAAACGACATAAATTCATGAATTTGAACCCTTTTTCAGGTTATGAAGACCTAAATTCATAAATTTGGGCGTTTTTAAAAATACCCAATTTTCAAATTTTTCAAAATCTCAAATTTCAGAATTACAATTTTCTCGCTTAAATCATGACCGTTGCAGGACACCGAAAAAATCATAAAAGTTAAGAATCTCAAATTTGAGATTAAGATCATTTTTTACTTTGAAAATCATGACCGTTGCAGGACACCGAAAAAATCATAAAAGTTAAGAATCTCAAAATTTGAGAATTACAATTTTTACCCTCACCGCCAAAATCATGACCGTTGCAGGACACCGAAAAAATCATAAAAGTTAAGAATCTCAAAATTTGAGAATTACAATTTTTACCCCCGCCAAAATCATGACCGTTCTAGGACACTGAAAATTAGTATTTTTAAAAACGTCTTTTAAATCCATTTTTCAGGTTTTTAAAATATATCATGTGACTAAAAATATTTGAAGGAATTGTCATATTCTTAACAATAAGTTTAGGTACTTTTACAATTGTCATTCAATTGTAGAGAACATCTGCTTCTCGCATTTATGAATAAAATGCATTTCAGTGTAAGGAGCTGTGTCCTCCAACTCAAACATTTGAAAGGAAACAATGTATGAAAGAACAAACAGCTGCTACACCCACTTAGACATTTGTAAGACGTGGAATATATAACCAGCAAATCCTACTCCGGCTGCAATGCCGTAAAATAATACACAACAACAATAATCGATATGGCTATTTCAAACAATTGTGCTGAAGACTTATTTAATTTAACAGTGTTTCTTGTCAGTGAAGGTTGTGTCAAAACGCTCTCGTCATATATTTCTCAAAATGAGACAAGATCAATTTGAAGATAGAAGAAAACAATCGTTGCCAGGGAGGATGAAAAAATTACGGGAGGAATTCAAGAGGAATATATTTTGAGAGGTATGAATTTACAGATACTTTGAGTGATTTCATAGAGCCAAATGGTGGAGAGAATAATACAATTGTAAACTTACACAAATTCTTGTTGCATGAAAAAAGAAACAATTCACTCAGTGTTATGTGTAAAATTTTTATCGGTAAGCACTATCTGCTCTCTGTTTGTGATAATGACAAGTCTTATTTTTATAGTCTCTTGAAGCAAAATCATATCAATTATTCACGCACCGAAGTTTCATTTGTTATGAAATTAGGTAAATTAGCAGACAAATTTCCTACGCTTTGTTGGGTGTCTGTTTCTCTTGTACTTTAAAAGTCACGACCTAATGTTATCGGAAGATTGACTTCATTGTGTAAAGCAATTATGTATCATTCCAAATGATTCCATTCTTCTCCCAAACAATGGCGCGTCATTTAGCGTCAATACAGCGCTGACATATTCAATGGAATTTGGATGTTAAACTCCGCTATTGTTATTGCGATACGGCCGCAAGACACTTTATTTTCAATGTTAGACCTATGCTATTTAATTTTAATTTTCTTAACAATGGTGCGTCATTCAGCTAAAATACTGCGCCATTCAACTAATCAAATGACGCGCTGTGAAGAAAATTTATCATTCTTGAAACCCCTCTGTTTTATATGCAATGTAAATACAATAGAGTGTTTCAACCAATGAAACCTTGTCCACTCGTGGACAGAAATCCTATTTTTTAGAAAACTTGTATCTGTCTGTTTTATATGCAATACTATTTCCTGTTTTATATGCAATGTTATTTCCTGTTGCACATGTAAATGCAATAGAGTGTTTCAACCAATGAAACCTTGTCCACAGCGTGGACAAATTTACATGTATTTCAATGTATGCAAATTGAATGTATGCAAAGTGAATGTAACCAAATTGAAATATCCATGTGTTGTTTTTAATTTCTCATTTACGGGAATATAATAGAAACATTGTATCTTCTATAAAAATGAGAAACATCAGGGACTTCCAAAAAATATACGGCAAACAAAACCACGTCAAATTTCGATTTAAATGAGATTGCTAAGCAATTGGGAATAAAGAATTTTCACATATTGATGAGTAATAAATTACTATTGATAAAAGATGTGCGAAACACTAACTCTACTAATACAATGCAACAATGTAACGTTTAAATTTAGATTAAATTAAATCATTTCAAAATTGAATAAGTAGTAAAGAAAGACATCATTGTGGATCAGTTTTAAATCAATACCCCCCCTTCTGACTAAGTAGTAAGGAAAGTCATCATTATAAAAATGTTTTAAATCAATACCCCCTTCCGACTAAGTAGTAAGGAAAGACATCATTAGAGAACAGTTTTAAATCAATACCCCCCCTTCTGACTTCTAGGGGTCCCTTAAGAAATTTTTTTATTATAAAATGAGCAACATAAATGAGTTTTTGAAATTATATGGAACACAAACGACAACGAATTTCGACCTAAAGAAAATCGCTAATCGATTAGGAATAAAGAATTTTCATGTTCTAATGAGAGACGAATTACAATTCCTAAAAAATAGGCCAACAGGAACCTTCAGTTCCCGGAACAAAGTTCAAACTGTAAATTTCATAACAAATCTTCATACGTCAGATGAAAAAGGTGTACATTGGTCAGCAGGTCAAAGAAATATAAACTGTTCTAATTATTATTTTGACCGCCCGGAGGCTGAGAACTATTGGTTCGACTCATACGGACTTCCACCTACGAATGAAGTAAGAGAAATACTTGGCAATGGAATTTATAATACGTTTCAAATTCAAAAACCGGGAACTACTTATTGTGGTCAATTATGTCTTTATGTTTTATTTAAATTACAGGAAGGAGTACCATTTCTAGATATTATGTTAGAATTGAATAATAATGATAATGATAATTAAAAATCAGTTCGTTGTAATTCATTTTGATAAAATCGGCCTCTGATATTTTCATCATCTAAATCTTTAATTTCATAAGTAATCGGATAAGTTTGATTTATTTTGCAAACTTCAAATATTTCTTTAGTCCAATAGCCAACAAAGCCTTTTTCAAATTTATTCTTATATTTAAATATTCTAACTCTATCTCCAATTTTAAATTTCGGCTTAAGTTTCTGCAAATTCGGATTACTCTCATTCAAATTATTATTCTCGAATATTTTTTTTCTTATCAAATCAGGGTCGACAGAAGCATTCTTTGGAGTTTCTTCAATACCAGAATGAACTTTATTATTGTACTCTTGTACAATTCCTGGTAATATCTTCAACCATTTCTGATTTCTTTGCTCAGTAAATTTCTTGAATAATTTATTTTTTAACGTCCGATTGAATCTTTCTATCACTACGGCCTTCCCTGCATTTTCAGTTGAATAAACAGTTTCAAATAGTGGCTGAACATTTCGGTTATAAAATTCCGATCCTTTATCAACAAACAATTTCCTTGGCTTTCTATTACTTTCTTTAAAGATTTCTTCAAACGCATATTTAACTGATAGACCACTTTTATTTTTTAAAGGCTTTACCCAAGCGTATCGTGTATATAAATCTATAACGGTCAATGCGTATTTGTAGTCCCTTTCATTCGGCATATGAATAAGATCAGCACTCCAAATATCATCTTTATTAAATACTTTTACTTTCAATAGATATTTCGGCTTTCTGTATTCCTTGTGGATTTCAGACGCGTAGCGGCTTGGGTCATTCGACATTTCGGACGCGTAGGTTCGAGCGTTGCTCTCAGAGTTATTAGTTTCATTTAAACCCTGACCGAATAATATTTTAGCTTGTAAAGCTTTCTTAACAAACATTCTTTCAATTTTTTCTCTAAATTTAGGATTTTGAATACTATCTAATTCTTGAATCATCTTCTTATCAGCTGCATGTCGAGAACTTAGGTCATGATTCCGATAAGCTAAATCATGCCTGTAAGCTGCGGCATCTACTCTATTTATCGGTTCTTCACCTGGTTTCGGATTATTATTCTCATCTAGTCTTATACCTAATCGAGTTCCTGGACTGGTATATGAATGACCAGGAAGATGTTTTTCTTTCGAATATTTACTCCAAATAAATCCAGGAAAGTTTTCTAATGTTTTTTGTATGTCACCTCCAATATGCTGACAATTTGAGTTTTTATGTACTTTTAAGAGATAATTCAATAAATCTAAATTAGAAATTTTTAATTTAATTAAATTTTCGGAATTTGTAGAATTCATTTTAAAAGATAAAATAAATGTTTTACCGGATCGGACCAAAGGTCCTGAGGTTATTACCGAATCATATTAGGACTTAGATATATTCCAGAACCATCTTTAGTTTCTTTAATTTCAATTAAATCATCAACATTGTAGAGAATATTTTTAAGAACTCGTTTTCCTTCATCAACTAATTTTAATTTACTAATAAAATTATCTACTACTCCTTTTCCTTCGGGCGAAGCCCTGGAAGACATCTCCGATGTCCCTTCACCCCTAGCAACTTTCTCTAACTCTCTGTTATGACGTTTTTGTTCTTCTAATGCTGCCTTCTCTGATTTATTTATATTTACTGCTTGGACAATACCAGCTGTCCCGCCTGCAACACTTCCTGCAGCTGCTATGCCACCTATTATTAGTGGAATTAATGGGAGAATCCCGCCATTCTTTTCTTCTTGTAATTGAATATTCTCTATCATTGGTTTACTTATGTAATACTTTTTTTTGTTAATCGTAATAGTTTTAGGGGTATTTTTGTCAACAATATTACGTAATTTTAATTCAACAGTTTTATTATTATTACTTTTCGCTTGCGACATTTTTAATAAAAAAATTTTAAGTTAGGAAAAATTTTAATCTATTCTAGTTATGAAAAAATTTCAAGTTACCAAAAAATTTTAAGTTACCAAAAAATTTTAATCTATTCTAGTTATTAAAAAATTTCAAGTTACCAAAAAATTTTAATCTATTCTAGTTATGAAAAATTTTAAGTTAAGAATTTTTAATCTATTCTAGTTATGAAAAAATTTTAATTAACTTATCCTTACCATCTTTCCATTAAGAATTTCAATAGAATATTTTACATCTTCTAGCAATAAACCATAAGCCATCAATGAAGTTGTGGAATCTTTTTTTTCAATATTAATTGTTACATCACAGCCAGTCTTGATAATATCTTCAGATTGTGCACTTAAATCGAAACAGAAAACAGGATATAAATGTCTCCAATCTCCAGGGAGTTAATTGTGGTTCAACTCCAAATTCTACACAAAAATTTCGATAAGAATCATATCCTTCCATAAATTGATTATTGGTATCATCGAATCTTAATTGATCAATTGGATATCGGGTTTGATTTAAAGCAACTTGTAAACTTCGAATTGTATTAATATGGAAGAGATTATTGTTCTTATCAAAACTTGGAGAATTATTTCTTTGAAAAGTTAGTAATAAATATCTTGGAGTATTCGCAGTTCTAGTAAAATGCCAGTTAAATCTTTGTTCGGAAAAAGTTACTGAACTAGCAGTCCGCTTTAGAAAATTTACTGGAATTGGTTTGTTAGTATTTAATCTTTTTGCAATAGCTGTTTCAATCTCTAAACTAGGAGTAATATGCTTAATCCACCATTCAAGTCTATCAATTTTTAAATATGCTTTTTTTCCATTCTTACCAAAAAAGATTAATTCATTATTTGCTGTACGATGAATTATTAATTTAAATTTTAATTGATATGATATTTTATCATAATCTAAATATCCGAATAATGGAGACAATGACCAATTAACTGTCTATTTACTTTTCTTGTTAAATTCACGTCTTTCTTTATATGCACTATTGTTTGTTTATTTAAATGTTTTGCAATATTTTCTACATCTTTCGCAATTCCTGCGGCATCTGTTCCAGCGTGAGTTAAATCATCAACAATTATACCATCATTAGTATCAGGAAACCAACCTTCGATTTCATACTTTTTATTATTTTCACCAATTGTTACAAATCTAAGCATTGTATCAATTACACCTGGAGAATCACTTATTGTTTCTATATTTTGAGTTGCAACATCTAAACGCATTTGTGTAAATAATCTTGGAAAAAAATTATTTTCTAGTGTAATATTATCGGTATCTGGTAGTGGTGTTGTAAAATTGGCATCACTATACAAAGAATATTCACAGTGTAAAAATGAATCAGGTAGATATATATAACTCTGCTGATTATCAACTTCAAAAATTAAATCACCTCCAGTATTTACTCTACTGGAAGATCCGGGATTCATAGCAATTCTTATATAGTCATTCTTTTTTTGATTGCAACTGACGAACGGAGGATCGTCTAATCTAAATTTATTTTCGATAAGCGAAGACATTTTTATAAAAAATAATTTGACTTTTTGTTTTTCTCTCACACAGAAAAAATTCTGCTAAAATAATTTTACTTAAATAATTTTACTAAAAAAATTTTGCTAAGAAAATTTTACTAAAAAAATTTTACTAAAAAACATAATTTTAGAATTTTGCTAGACCAGCTCCGCTACAGCTTTGCTGGTTAAACCGAAGGTTGCTGCTCACGCCATTTCCTCTTATTTCTTCAATTGAACGAACCGTAGGTTCAATTGAACGTTTTATGGCTACGCCTGATTTCTTCTTATGTTTACTGTCAGACGGAGCTCCGCTCCTCAAGGTTTCCCCAACAGCAATGTTAGCAATTTTATTTTTTGTTTCCTCTGAAAGTTTTTTGAAATTTTTTAGTTCTTCGGAATCATTCCTAAGTTTACGAATAGTTTCTAGTTGTTTTAATTCGTTTTGAGACTTAACAGCATTTGATATGGCACTAGCTGTACTACCTATAGCGGCTGCTCCTTTTGCAGCAGATGTAATCAAATCTTTATTATTTTTAATTAAGTTAACGATACTGCCGATACCAGAGAAGATCCCAGCTCCTTCCGTGTGAACTGTTTCTCTATTATCATAATGATAAACAGGATTCATACGTGGTTCATGAGGAATTCTTTGATTTGAAGCAAATTGTTTAAGATTGTGTTTATAAATTATAGGCATTTTTTAGGATTAAATTTGACTTTTGGGAAAAAATATTTACGTTAATATTTACGCTAAGATTTACGTTTGTGAATGGACAACAACTTCGAGATAACTTTATTAATTGCCTGTTGCACTTTATCTATTGCGTCAAGCAGCGTGTGATGTACTTTAATTTCTCTTCTATTAACTTGCATTTTCTGCTGATTATTCTTCAACGCCGTTTTAAGAGCATTTAACTTAACTTTAAGAACATCTATTTGTCTTTTAACAGCATCTAACTGTTCTTTATTTTCTTTAGAATTTTCTGGTAAATTTTTCTTTAATTCATTTTCTAAATTGATTTTAAGAGTTTTCATTTTATCAACTTTTTCATTAAGTGAGTTTACTTCATTTATTATTCTATTCATCTTTTTCATTTGTTGAGTAATTTTAGAACTCAATTCATCAACACTTTTTTGGAATGTAGTTTGTAACTGCTTTAAATTTTTTTTAATTCTTTCAGGTAGTTTTTCTATTTCATCTTCTAATTGTTCTTTTAACATTTTTATCTGATGTTTATTTTTAATGACTGCAGATTTTAAATTTAAAGAAAGTAATATTAAAATTTTTGATTGTTCAGAAATCTTTTTAAAAAGTTTTGCTGTATCTGCTTCTAGCTCTCTATCCTTTTTATCAAGTTTTAATAATTTTTCGTTTAATGATTTGTCATTAAGTTTTAGCAACTTTAATTCATTCATCAGTGGAACCAAAACATCGTTTATATATTTTTCTTTTAAGTCATTGATTTGTGTATCAACATATTGTTTATTTGTTAACTCTGTATTTTGTTGCGGAAGAATAGAAAGATGCAATGGACCAGATAAAACGTCTCCAGTTTTCATGATATAATTTTCTATCTCTATTTCTAATTCACGATTATTCGGGATATATGCACCTCCACCAACATTTGGTAACATCATTTTTAACAATAAAAAAATAAAATTTTTTCTAATAAAAATTAAAAAAATGGATAAAGCAAATTTAAAAAAATTATATTCGCCCGCATCATCCTGTTCTTCTTATTCGACGAGATCAACGGGATTTGAAAATAAATGTTTTGATAATAATAATAATAATAATACTATTACAAATCCATGTATAGATATTAATCTTTTGTTTAATTACAAGCCGAAATATTTAGAGAACAGACTAAAGGTTTACCTTCTATAGAAACTAATTATTGCATTTTCTCAGGTGATCCATTTATTAAATTTATGGAGATTGTTAGTAAATATATTGATGTAGCTTATGTGGAATTAAATAAAGAAAATATGGTTATAATAGGACATAATAATGTTTACGGATTCATTAGAGCAGTTTTATCGATTAGTAATACTGAGTGGATAGAAAATAAAATTATCAATTATATCAATATTAAAGAATTAGTTAAAAATTAAAATCTTTTTCGAAAGAAAAAATTAGATTAATTGTTGATGAACAAAATCAATATAACATTCATATCGAGAGTAAAAAACATCACGAAGAATTATTATGTCAAGTATATTATAGAGATACAATTTATAAACAAGAAACATTAGAAATGCCGCAAAGATATGATGATGATACTTATATAGGACTATATTCAAACTTAAATATTAATTTGTTAAAATCTTACATAAATGGCTTAGCTCAACAAGAGATAATTTATATGTGGACTACACCTTATACTATTAACAATGTCCATAATCATAATCATAATAAACGAACCGAAGATTCTAGGGCTTTGCCCGATCTTAAAGAATCTTATGATAATAATGATGATAATAATATAGATGATAATAATATAGATGATGATAATATAGATGATGATTCTGAAACATCTGAAAATGGTGTAAATGGTAAGAAAGATTATAAAAATATTACTAATTACAAAAATTTAAGTGAAGAAAAATTTATATCTCATACTGATGTACATGATATTAATACTAAATATAATCAAAATTTATCTAAATTTCATTTTCTTACAATTGAAAATAATAATGATGGAATAGTTGAAGATACTGTTAGACAACTATGTGTCGGGTCTACAAAATTTAAATTAGGATTTACATCTAATCAATTTAAAATTTTATCATCTTTAATAAAAACTAAAAGTGATTCAGATTATGGTGGTGTTATTAAATTTTCAAAAAGAGATCAAAGACCAATATTTTTCTCTATTATATTATTATCAGATAAAAAATGTAATTTAGAGTTAGATATTCCAATAAGAGAATGGTATCCTATCAGGGAATGGCATCCTATACCAAAAAGTGTAATTTATGATGTTGAAGAATCAATTTATGATGATGATGAAGAATCAATTGATGATGAAGAATCAATAGTTAGTGAAGATAAATATAAATTATCTTTTGATAAAACGTTATATGATAAAACTTAATATGATAAAACTTAATATGATAAAACTTAATGTGATAAAGCAAAAAATAACTAAAGAACGTGAAATTTATAATAATATAAAATAACACTCAAGTCCTTGATATTAGAATGTTTATATCTAAAATTAAAACACAAATTTTTTCTTTAAAAAATAAAAAAATGGAAAATACCAAGTTTTATTGTAACTTATGTAAAAAAAAGTTGCAAACAAAAAGAAGTTATCAATCTCATTTAAATAGTAAATTGCATTTACAAAATGTAGAAAGAGTTGATGAAGGAAATATATTAAAATTAAATAGTTGCAAAAACTATCTAGAAACATTGCCTACTGATATAAAAGTTAAAAAAATGTTTGATGATTATTCACATTCGGAATATAAAAAAGTTTTTAATAGTGAAGATGAGACCTTACCAGATGGAAGATATTTATTTAGCGATACTGATGAATTTGATGAAGCTGAACGAACCGATGAAGCGGAACGAACCGAAGGTTCTAGGGCTTCGCCATTAACAGATATAAAATATTTATTTAATGAATCTGTTGAACATAATGAAACCGATGAAACTTTTTATAATGTATTAACAAACTTTTATAATATATTTAAGAAATCTTTCAAATGTTATATGAATGTAGAAGTACTTTATACAAAAAATGGACCTGATGGAATTCCTGAAGAAATAATACAAGGACATTTTACAAATTCACAAGAAATTCATAATGTAAATGATATACAACCCATATTTGAATCGATGATACTTAAATTAGAAAATTGTATAATTGAAGCCCAGTTACGTGAATCTGGTTGGAGATTTGTTAAAATACTATCTAAGAAAATAGTAATTGATAAATATAAAAATAATACTGGTGGTAGTTATGTTCCTTTGCCTTTCAGTTCACCACAAATAATCAACATAAAAAATGAAGATGATTATTGTTTTCTGTGGAGTATTATAGCACATTTACATCCTGCAGAATATCACAAAGAAAGACTAAGTCATTATAATAAAGAAGAATACATAAATGAATTTGATCTCTCTGATGGCTTAGATGAATTTCCATATGATTATAATAGGTTAATAAAGTTTCATAAAAAGAATAAAAATTTAATAGAAGTAAATGTTTTTGAATTAAATGTGAATTATGTTTCTATTGGTAAAATTACTCCACTTTACCCAGATTCCAAAAAATTTTATTTGAATAATAAAAATTTATGTCAATCAGAAATAGTATATAATGATAGAGGAAATTACATGCATCATAATATTTTTTACCAAGGAAATATAATATGTACTGAAAAATTTCAAATTGTTAAAACACTATCACCAATAATGATTAATCATAATAATTATAAAGGACGTAATTATAATTATGATTATGATACCGATTATTTATCTTTATCTTTAGAATATCAACAAAAATTACAAAATTTAAATGAAATTTTACAAAAATGTAAAACAGATTATCAACAACAAACAAAAACATTAGTACAAGAATATGGCCATGAATATCAAAATAAGATAGAAACAATTCAAAAATTAAATGAAGAAAATAATGACAATAAAGAATTAAATGAATGTTTAAAAAAATGTCTACAACAATATAAAGAACAATATGATAAAGAATATAGTTATCAGTTACAAATATTAAATCAAAATTATCAACAGACTGAAAACGATTTACAAAGAAAAATTGATTTAACACATGAAATATATAAAGATAAATTTGAAAAATTAAAACAAGCAAAACAACCAGCACAAGCGAATATATTATATTATCAGGGTCATTTTATATTGTGTAAAGATGTTTCTATATTTACAAAAACTTCAGATAATAAAAGTTTTCCTTGTCTTCAATGTATGACAAGTTTTAGAACTTTAGAAGAAATGAATAGACATTTGGAGAATTGTCAACAAAACGAAGCAGTTGAAAATACTTTTCCTAAAGATGATTATTTAGAATATAATAAATGGTATTTTAAAAATAAAGTACCCTTTACTATTTATTGTGATTTTGAAGCATATAATGTTAATATGATACAAAATCGAACGGAAAGTTCCAGGGCTTCACCCGATTCTGAAAATTATAATTCTGAAAATGGTACGGGCCAAGACCTAGAACCTTCGGTTTTTAATTATGAAAAAAGTGCAGCTGAACAAAGTAAAGAAAAATATTTATTTGAACAAAAACCATTATGTTGGGGAATGTACATTCATTCAAATTATCCTGAATTATTTAAATCAGAATATTATCAATACTATGGTGAAGATAGTTCAGAAATGTTTACAAAGAAAGTAGAAGAATTACAAGGTCGCTTTTCACAATTGCTTGAAACAAATATTCCAATGATGCCATTAACAGAAAAAGAAAAATTAAATTTTATTAATGAAACAAAATGTTATTACTGTGGAAAAGAATTTACAAAAAATTATAAAAATGGCAGAGGTAGATATATTGATAAAGTAAAAGATCATGATCATCTAAATGGATTATATAGAGGTGCAGCACATAATTCTTGTAATCTTAATGCTAATAAATTTAAATATAACTTTGTTCCTTTATATTTCTACAATGGTTCTAAATATGATTTCCATCTAGTAATGAAAGATTAATTTTCATCTGAAAAATTACAACAACAACAAATAAATGTACTATGTAAAACAGAAGAAGAATATTTTTCAATGCAATTAGGTTGTATTAGAATTTTAGATGCATTTAGATTTTTTACTCCTTATTCATTAGATGTTATGGGAAAAACTTTGAAATCTGAACAATGTAAAATATTAAATAAATATAATTTAAAACCTTTAAAAGGCATATTTCCGTATGAATATTTAACCTGTGGTTCACAGTCGAAGACTGATATAACTGGAGATAAAACCTGTGGTTCACAGTCGAAGACTGATTTTAATTCTGTGAATAAAATTATGGAAGAAAAACAACTTCCTCCAATAAATAAATTTAAATCAACATTAAAACAATCACAATTATCTGAAGAAGATTATGCAGAAGCTGAAAAGAATTGGAGAGAGTTAAATTGTAAAACAATGTATGATTATACAATGAAATATCTACAGATAGATGTATTAATCCTTGCTGATCTTTTTGAAAACTTTCGTGACATGTGTTTAGGATATTACGGAATAGATCCATGTTATTGTTATTCTACACCAGGTTTAACATGGTTAGCAGGATTAAAACATACAAATGTTAAACTTAAACATTATAAAGAAAATACATATGATAAATTATTATTTTTTGAATCTGGAATTAGAGGTGGAGTTTCATCAGTTTTAGGTAATCGTTATGTACAGTGTTACAATAAAAAAGTAAATCCTGATGATTATGGAATAATGAAACCTTTATCTCCAGAAGAAAGTGATCAGTTTATAAAATTGTTTAATCAAAATATAGAAGGACTTATATCAAATGAAGATAGTCAAGCAGCAGTTGATGAAATCATGAGAGAAAACTATTTGTTATATTATGATTTTAATAGCTTATATTCTTCTTGCATGATACAAGAATTACCAACAGGTGAAATGTCATGGTGTAATATTCTAGATTATCAAAAAACATATGATGGAAATTATAATCATGGTTATATATATGAAGTTGATTTAGTATACCCTGATGAAATAAAAGATAAAACAAAATATTTTCCTTTCTGTCCCGAAAACAAAATTCCCAATATAGAAGATTTTTCAGATTATCAAAAATCTATAATTCCTAAGAAATACAGACCAACAAAAAAACTTATGTTAACACAAAGCAATAAAGGAAAGTATGTTGTTGAAGGAAGAATGCTAGATTGGTATTTAGATCATGGAATGATTCTCACCAAAATACATCGAAAACTATTTTATCAAAAATCTAGGTGGTTAAAAGATTATATAGAGTTCAATATTGAAAAACGTAAAATAGCTAAAAGAAATAAAGATGATTTTGGAAACGTGTTCTTCAAATTAATGAATAATGCATTTTATGGTAAGACTTTAGAAAATGTGCGTAATAGACAAAATATTGAAATAGTTTATGATAAAGATAGATTTCAAAATTTAACAAGGAAACCTACATATAAAAGAACTACTAGATTTAGTGATGAACTATGTGCTGTACATTTACGTCGAATTAGCGTAAAACATGATAAGTTTAATTTTATTGGATTCACTATATTAGAATTAGCTAAACTATTTATGTATAGATTTATATATGATTATTTAGCACCTGCTTATGGCAAAAACTATAAATTACACTTTACAGATACCGATTCTGTTTTCTTAGAATTAACAATACCGTATAATTCTACACTTGATGAAGAAATTAATAAAATAAAAGATATCATTCATCCTTCTGATTTATGTAAAGTAAAAGATGAATTAGAAGGAAATGAAGATTTCATAACAGAAGCTATATTTTTAAAATCTAAATGTTACTGTTATGATACAACTAATAATATTAAAACACATAAAACATTAACAGGAATTTCAAAGGCATCAGTGGCTAATCAAATAACATTTCAAGATTATAAAAATGTATTATTTAATAATGAAATAAAAACAGCATGTAATTATAGACTTAATTCAAAAAAACATAAAATGTATTTAAAAGAAGAACATAAATTAGCATTAGATCCATTTGATGATAAAAGAAAAATTTTACCTGATGGAATAACTACTGAACCTTTTTAATTTTCTAATTTCTAAGATAGACAAATTTGATATATACATAAAATAAAAAAATACTATAACACTATATTTGTATATTTTTATCACTCCGCGAAAATATTTTCTATCGACTTTCAGTCAGAGAACAATTGTTCGATAACTCTTTCATGAATTTTTTTATCAATATTAATTGTAATAAATCCATAATC
Organism: Prostheceraeus crozeri; assembly: GCA_907163375.1. NCBI lineage: Eukaryota > Metazoa > Platyhelminthes > Polycladida > Euryleptidae > Prostheceraeus > Prostheceraeus crozeri. The sequence goes on along the minus strand of CAJQUW010000585.1, from coordinate 82,100 downwards.
TTTTGACCAAGCATTGTTACACGATTGTTTAAATTCATCTTTATTTCTTACGCATAAATCTCTTAACAAATCACTTAAGTTTCTTGCATTTATTTCAAATAGTATAAATATATTTGCATTCTTTCTAATAACACTTCCGTCTAATGAATACATACTTTGTGTTAAATAAAAAACACTACAGTTATTATGTCTACCTCTTGTGAAATAATTTCTCTGAACTGACTGATTTCTATCATTAACACAATCATCAAAAATTACACAATGTTTCATTGTTTTATCTAGTTTACTAGGATCTTGCATATTACCACTATCATCTATTAATTGTATTTTTATATGCTTATTTTTATTAGATTCTACTAACTGATTATTTTTTGTTGCTTCTTCACACCACGAACTTATTTCTTCTTCATCTTCAGATTTTTCATATTCTTTGAATAATGAAGCAATTGCTGTTTTTTTAAGATTATTTTCAAATCCATATTTTAAAAATTGATAGACGGGTTGTTCTGCCGTTGTTGTATAAATTATAAGATTGTTATAATCCAAAAAATTTGGAGTCGTGAGAATTTTAAATAATAAATATGTTTTTCCACAACCCGATCTTCCACAAATAACTGACAAAACTTTATTAGATAAATTTGGATGATGATTAAATTTAAGTTTCTTTTTATTTAATAGGGGTACTTCACTCATTTTTTAATAAAAAAAATTATTTTTATTTTATTTTTATTTTTAAAGAAGAGGAAGAAAATTAAACTTCTCTAGCTTCGCGTGGGAGTTTATACCTCCCGAACGGAAGTTTATACCTCCCGAACCAAAAGATCTATCATAATCTCTTCACCTCCAAAATTTATTTCTTGTCCTTTCTCATCAGTGATTCTAATGCCAATGTTGTTAATAGTTTTTCTTGTAATAGGAAAATATATTAATGTTTGGGGAAATACATTTAATCTATAACCAATGGGTACAGTAAAAGCTGGAAAACTGAATATTAAATTTGACAATTTACCATTTATATATCCTCCTTCAATAATGTCACAATGTACAACAATTGAATTTATTTCAGTTATTTTTGGAATCTTCTCACCTAAATGATAACCTTGACTATAAGTCTGTTTATTAAATCCTAATAGCTTTGACAATGATCTATCATGATTAAAATCAACTTGATGATTTTCGTCTAAAGTAAGAGAAAATTTATTAACTGCCGGTTCAACTGCAAAATGTAATTGTTTCTTATCTTTAAATGGTATACCTAAATGTCTCTTAATTTCATTTGATATTGATTCAACTTCGTAAGAACCAGGAAGAAAAGTTAATATTTTCCACGTTTTGCCTTTATCAGTAGAATATCTAAATTGATCATTCACATCTTTTATAACATTTTGAATAGTGTTAAATGTAGAGAAACTAGTCAATGCAATTTGATAATTTTTATTTTGTTCCAAATGTAGAATGGGTTCTAAATTACAAGTGTGTGATGAAGTAGTTGTTATAATTTTTAACGTCGTACTAAATTTTGATGAACCCAAAATCTCTGTTAGATTTTCTAAATGATTATTAATTTTGTCTAAATCTGCTGAACACATTTTTAGTTAAAAATTTTGAATAAATATTATAGATAAAAATCGTAGATAAAAATCATAGATGAAAATCATAGATAAAAATCATAGATAAAAATTAGAAACAACATATTTCAGCTACGCTTTTATAATCCTCTTCATTTAGAATCTTCTTTTCTAACAGTCTTTTCAATATAGCATGAATTTCATTGAAACTAGAATCATGACCTTCTTTTATCGCGGATATTAAAATATTTAATCTATTTAGTAATTCTTGTGGATCATCTGGTAAAAATATGGTTGTTTCTGTTTCTGTTTTCTGTTTTTCAGATAAACCTTTCCCTACTTTAACTCCCGTTGATAATAAATTTTCTAATTGTTTATAACGTCTAAGAGATTTTACTGCACCAACTCTGTCTAACATAGCTTTATATTTTATGAGATCTTCTACAGCATAATTATTTAAATCTGCTCCTCTTAAAAGATTAACAAAATTTCTATCTAAATTAAAAGGAGATTTATCTGGTGAAAAAATTATACCTCGAAAAGGTTGTGGAAATATTTCTTTTTGTCCGAGATAAAATCTAGGTATTGTTTTTCCATCTATAAATGAAATAGAATGTTCAAATTGCATAGATTTTGGTAATTTCTTATTTATGTTTGATTCTAGTAATCCATAGTCATCTAATATAGTTTTGTGCTCTGGATCTGTTATATCAATTTGTTTATCATTATTTGTATTTTCTTTTTCAAGAGTTTTAAATGGTTTCATAGTTTTTTCAAAATCAGTTTTTACTTGCTCGGTTTGCTGCATTTTTTCAAACATATCAGATTGAATACCAGCTTTTATCATTCTATGTTGAAGATGATTTTCTTTCATAATATTTCTTTGTTTTATTAACTCTTCTAATTGTTTTATTCTTTTAAAATTATCAGCTCTAATTTTATCCATTTTTAAAATATAATATTTGAATTTTGTGGTAACATTGGAATACAGCAAAAACATTTTACTGAACAAATTATTTTTTTATTGCTTTGTTGTTTGACATCTTTTCGTTTAAAGTTTTCTCGTTTTAAGTTTTGTTTAATAAAGTTTTGTTTAATAAAGTTTTGCTTAAATTTTCGCTTAAAGCTTTTAGCTCTTCTAAAAGAATTTTATCATTTTCTTCATTAGAAATTTTACCACCAGTAAAAGTTTTACCATCACTAGAAATTTTGCCACCCTGTTTATTCTTATCATCAACTTTTTCGGTCTTTAAATGAAATGATGTTTGATTTACTTCATTAGCTATTTGATCAAATTTTTCAATCTCATCTAACGTAATAACATTATCATCACATACTCTTTGAAAGTAGTAATGTAGTTTATCATAGACTTCTTTAATATGTAAATGCTTAGTTTTTAATGATTTTCGTTTCTTAGTTATTAAAGATTTATCTAACATTGTAACAAGTGAAGTTGCAAAAACACCCGTACCTGTTAAAGCTGTAGCAACTACTGGAATTACTAAAACACCTGAAGATATAACAATTGTTAAAGCACCTAAACTTATTGTTAAGAATATGCCAATTCCTTGTGTTACATTCTTAACTTTACTCCATCTCTTTCTTAATTTATTATAATGTTCTAATCTAAGTAATAATTGAGATTCCTTATCTTTCATATAACGTACTCTATCTTTGTGTTTTGCAATATCCATTTCATATGATAATGAAGGATATATTCTTGCGGTTTCTTCCATTTCTGAAGTTCCTTCCACTTTTGTTTCTTCCATTTTTAAAGAAATATTTTTAGTCACATGTTATATTTTAAAAACCTAAAAGATGGATAAAATTCATGAATTTGAAATTCTTAACTTTTATGATTTTTTCGGTGTCCTGCAACGGTCATGATTTTGGCGGTGAGGGTAAAAATTGTAATTCTCAAATTTTGAGATTCTTAACTTTTATGATTTTTTCGGTGTCCTGCAACGGTCATGACTTTCAAAGTAAAAAATGATCTTAATCTCAAATTTGAGATTCTTAACTTTTATGATTTTTTCGGTGTCCTGCAACGGTCATGATTTTAACAGGGGTAAAAATTGTAATTCTCAAATTTTGAGATTTTGAAAAATTTGAAAAATTGGGTATTTTTAAAACGCCCAAATTTGTGAATTTAGGTCTTCATAACCTGAAAAAGGGTTCAAATTCAATAATTTATGTCGTTTTTAAAAATGCCATTTTTTGAAAAAATGGTACTTTTTGAATGGACTAAATTCATGTATTTAGGTCTTAAAAACCTGAAAAAGGGTCTAAATTCATGAATTTATGTCGTTTTTAAAGATACTATTTTTTTGAATTTTATGGTGTCCTGGAACGGTCTTTTGCCCATTACTTAGAGCTTCTTCAGCAGTGGCGATGAACGATTGCGTTTGGTAACTTTGAAGACAATTCTTGCGGCATGATTTTGCACTTTTTGAAGTCTTTGTAGAAGGGATTGTGGGAAACCAGACAGGACCGAGTTGCAGTAATCAAGCTTCGAAAGTACAAATGCATTCATTAGAATATTCGTCGTGCGTGGGGATAGATATTGACGAATGGAAGCTATGTGTCTAATGTGGAAATAACACACTTTCAGCACACTTGAGACGTGCTTTTTGAAGTTCAATTGCTCATCCAGTACAATGCCGAGGTCAGTAAGATCCGGAGAGAACATAGTTTTGATCCGATTCAAAAATATTGAGTCCGGCAGCGAGACTGCATTCTCCCCCATTTCTAGGTCTTAGCATTAGGAGTTCAGTTTTGCTGTCATTCAGGAGTAGTTTGTTTTGGAGCATCCAGCTCTGCACACTTTGTAAGCACTCTTGAATATGCTGAGTGAGACGGTGGATGTTGGTCAACCCATCGGACATATATAGTTGAATATCATCAGCGTAAATGACATGTTGCGCAGAATGCATGTGGATTATGTCAGAGATGGGAGATATATATAATGCAAACAGCAGCGGTCCGAGGACGGATCCGCGGATAATATGATAACGTCTAGCGTTGCGTGAAATAACCATACCTCAATGACTTGTCATTTTAGTGTTGGATCACAATAACAGAAACACAATCAAGTTAATCAATGTAGCTTACACATGTAGAAGATTGGCTAACCAAAAGAAATGTTAATATAATGTTCTCGTTCGATCCTAAGTTCATCTGACACAGTAGAGGGATCACTTCCGTTTGAATCAATGATGACATCATCAGGATCATTGAGCCCATTCTCAATAGGAAGATTATGAAGGCACACACAAGCACGTATAATTCTTGATGCTCTTACTGGAGAGAAGTTCACAACTTGATGGAGACTGAAATGGAGACTTAATTGTTGGAAAATGAAGGAATCATGTGCACTTCGCGGCCATTTCGCGCTCATATCAAAAATCTTTAACTGCAAATTACATGCAAAATAACAGTTAATAGCATGTTTTCCTTTACGATTTACAAAGGCAGCCTCATCAAAAGGTAATGACGGAGAGGCGATTCTGACTTGACATCCGTCTACTGCTCCAATAGTTCTGGGGAAGCCAGAATATTCATAAAAATCTTGCTTATGGTTAGTCATTTTTGCCTCTGTTGGCCACAAAATGAATTCCTCACAAGAATCACATAATATTCTAGCAACTGTGTAAATACAGTTACTGGCCGATCTAGGTGATACACCGTGCAAATCACCCACAGCGGGTAAGTATCCTCCTTGGCTAAAGTAGCGTAAGGCACACAAAATTTGGGTTTCCACCGATAGATCCATACGTCTACTCGTTTTTCTTTCAAGTTTCGATGCAAATTTGTCGCACAAATCCCTTATCACATTTTTTCCAAATCGATACCGGGCAATAAAATCGTCCTCATCTAATTCGAAAGCATCAATTCGATCATATAGAGATGCAGCACCACGTGTGACATTCGAGTCAAAATCTAACCTCCACATACCTTAGATCGTCAATGTTGGGTTGAATCAATTCACTAACAAAGCGTTGAATCAATGTTAGAAAATCGCTCGTCAGATTGACTATCAGTCATGATCGTGCACTGAAATTGACAAAGCTGATAGCGCGCTATCAGTGACTTAACAGTCTTGCTATCAGAACGCTATCAGGCGCGGCCATGCGCTGGACAAAATATTAGCAGCAGTCATGACTCTCTATCAGTCGCTGATAGATGATGGTGCGGTGGCCCCAGTTCGCTACGTCGCAAACTTACTGCTGCCAAAATTGCAGAAATTTTTGAACGGGAGGCATCGGAGAGTGAAAAAAACTATATTATCAGCGACGAATCTGAAGAAAGTGAAGAAGAATATACGATAGAGGATAATAATGATTCTCATGACAGTGACGATTGTTTGGACGATTCTGCGATCAGTGATGTACCATCACGCCATGATTCTATTCACACGTCGAGAAGTGGAGAGAAATGGACTTCAAAGCGCTCTACTGATGGTGCCGACCGTGCCAAAGATTTTAACATACTACGCGGTCACGATGGACCTACATGATATGCTGTAAGTCATATCGATGGCGTTGAGACTGCCTTTGCCGAAATCCTTTGACGAAAGAATTATTGAGATAATCGTTTCCTCTACAAATAAAGAAGGCTTTCGAGTACTGGGCAAAAAGTTCAAATCGATAGGCTTGAGAGAAATGATGGGATTTATGGGCTTATTTTTCTTTCGAACTATTTACCAAGGGACGAAAGGAGCCCGCTTAGAGCTTGTAGAAAACTGAAGACGGGCAGCCGATCATTCCAGCCACAATGGCCTTTCAGAGATTCGAAACTATTCTTCGATTCATCAGATTCGATGACAAAGTAAGTCGCAGCGAACATTATCGAAATGAAAAATTTGCTCCGATACGTGAGATCTTCAGCTTATTTCAAAATAATATCGAAAAATTGTTTTATCCATTCGCTGATATTTGCATCGACGAACAACTACTTGCTCTGAGAGATCGTTGCTCTTTCATTCAATGCATTCCAAACAAACCTGGAAAGTTTGGCATTAAATTTTGGGTTGCTGCTGATTGTCAAAGTCACTGTCCTGCGAATTTCTCCATATTTGGGGAAAGAGCCTGATCGAACTCGGATTGGTACTGTAGGAGAGGATGTTGTCATGGATCTCGTGGGTTACTACAGCAATAGTGGTCGCAATATTGTGACAGACAACTTCTTGACATCTATGAGTCTCATCAGGCGTCTGAATGAAAAAAATGACATTGCTGGGAACTATGAGAGCGAACAAACGTGAGCTTCCGCAAGAGCTAACATCAACAAAAGACAGGCCCTGTAATTCATCAAAATTCTTCACTGTCAAAAACGATGCTGTGGCGGCATCTTATGTTCCGAAAAAGAAAAAAAATGTGATTTTACTTTCTTCTTGCAATTACTCCGATACATGCGATTCTTCCCATTCACACAAACCTACTATGATATTGGACTATAATAAACTGAATTGCGGTGTAGATACAGTCGACCAAATGTTGCGTCACTTTACCATGCCCATTGCATCTCGTCGTTAGGCGTTAGCAGTCTTCTCTAATATACTCACTGTCATAAATAATGAAACCAACTATCATTGACTTGAATGGAAGTTTGTTTCATTTTTTTCTATGGTTTGAGATGATATCTCGCTTTCTATGTATCACCATTGAACTCCATATGATAAGGGAAATGATATAGGACCATCAAATTTCAAAATTTGATATTGATCACAGTAACAGCTAGAAGTTGAACAGAATCACCACCTACTGCTGACCAGATTTGACTTATGAAATGGCGCACGATAACTTTACCAGAGGAATGGCAATTGGGATGATGCGTTGTGGGCAAAGTTCTACAACTGTTGCGAAAGAATTGAAAATTTCAAGGGTCGTTGTATGGAGGTGGTGGTGTCGTTGGAAAGCAGAAGGAAATGTGGAAAAGAAGAACGGATCAGGAAGACCAAGGGTATCATCCAAGCGGACAGATGCACGCTTAGTTTTAGCTACTAAAAGAAACAGATTTGAGTCCGTCCCGAAGCTAATTGTGTACTGGAAGGTTGCTAGGAACGTTGCCTGTAGCGTTCGAACTGCATATCGAAGATTGCGAGAAGCTGGTATACAGTCTCGACGACCCGCTGTGAGAATTCCGCTGAGCCTGGAACATCGAAGGAGACGAGTGACGTGGTGTCAAGGTCATCAGTCGTGGAGTGACAGACAGTCAGTGGGAACGTGTGCTCTGGACTGATGAATCGAGGTTTACTCTCGATTTCAACGATGGTCGGATCCGTGTTCATTGCTTGCCAAGTGAACGATTTGCTCCATGTTGCGTCAAAGAACACGACCGGTACGGCGGCGGTAGTGTCATGGTTTGGGCCGGTATCTGGCACAATGGAAAAACACCAGCAATCGTAGTGAAAGGAACATTGACAGGACAGCGATATGCCGACGAGATCGCGACACCGGTCGTGGTTCCAGCAGTGACATCGAATCAATTGATTTTTCAGGATGACAACGCAAGGCCCCATCGCGCTTCAGTGGTCTCTAACAGGATATCAAGCAGTGGAATCCCAACCTTGGAATGGCCCTCACGTTCTCCCGACCTCTCCCCCATCGAGGACTGCTGGGATGAACTTGGTCGCAGAGTGAGGGAGAGGTACAACCACCCACCAGTGTCTTTGAAGATGTTGGCCGACAGACTGATCGAGCAGTGGAACCTCTTAGACCTGGCATTCATCCAGCGACTGTGCTCATCCATGCCCTCACGCATCGATGCCTGGTTGGATGCTCGCGTTGGTCACACCCGTTTCTAACTTAAGTTGATAAAATCATGAGTATCAAATTAAATGTTTTTGAGTAAAGCATTCGAGTTCTCCTTTTACAAACAACAAACAAACGTACAGTACAACCAAGTTTAAGTCATAAGTATTCATATCAGGACTTGTTTCATTCTTTTTGTCACTGAGTATATGTTGGATATCGCTGGTTTGAATGCTTACGTACTCTGGAAATTCATTTCTAATTCTCCGAAATCATCGTGTTATAATTACCTGCATCGTCTTGCTTCGGCTTTGGTCGCTCCACATCGCAGACTTCGAGCAGCTTTACCGCTACAGCAAAGTACAGAACGGGCGATTGAAGCCTTGGGGAAAACGCATGTGTCGTCTACATACGGAAAACGAAGCAACTGTCAGTTTTGTGATTGCAGAACCGAAACAACACAACCAATAAATGACTTCAATGCAACAAATGGATATGTGGAAAACATTCTTCAAAACGTCCCACTTGCTTCAGCTGTGTTGATAAATGAATTGTCTTTTTTTCTAAATTTGCCTAGATATTTTAGCGTATTATGTACAGCGCTTGTAATGTGGAAATAACTGCTCTGTAAAAAGTTAATTATACATTATACATTATGTTTTGTCTTCTTTGTTTAGCATTGCTAAAATGAATTTTTGCGATGCTTTCCGATTTTCCATTAGCATCACATTCGCTAAATAGATGCATTACTAGTTTAGTTACTTGTTAACTTTGTCTAGCACTACGAAAGGGAATTTTTCCGATCCTTATTGACTTTTCGATTACCGTCACATTCGCCAATAGATACACTATTCGCATTAGATGCAGAAATACGCATAAAAGATGCAATAAAGCCCATTGCTTCGGTTAATACATTAATGAGGTCAAAAGACCTCAATGTATTAAGAAGTAGAAAAAATCGTGCGTTCTAGGGTTAAATGAACTCGACGTGAATACAGTTGGAATTGTTTCCAAATGTGAGACATCCACATTTATACAGTTTTGAAGAAATTAACACGAAATTGCCTGATCATGATGCTATAATGCAGAAGGAAATGATATCATTTTACAGATTCTCAGTGTCATGACAGCCATGGAGAGGTAATGTTTGTTCAATTAGCAATTCGATGGGCTGCTATTGCTTTCATGCTGAACCTCAAGAGAATCTTCTCAAGCGTGTTCATCAAGCAACCTGCCGCTGGTAGAGCAAAATCACATAAAGACAATGATTTCAATTGACTTAAAAATATGTAAATGGTTCTACATCACTATTCAATTCAAGAAATGAAACATAGATTTAGTGAATCGTAAAAACATGCCAGTGAAATTTGAATTAAAAACATAAAATTACAGCCAAGAAAGCACAATAAGATCTCGGCTTTTTTCATGAAGACTTGCATTATAATGCCGTTCATTAGATTTCTTTGATCATCAGCATGATTTCCGCTTAATTATGATGATGCTTATTACCCAGTCAACCAGTACACGTGTATTGGACCCGTGTAATACACGTGTATCGGACACGTGTAATACACGTGTTTTGTGTTCAGATAATACACGTGTAAGTTATTACACGTGTACAAATACACCAAAATGACACTCCTTTTACACGACTTAAAATTTAATGCTAGTTCATTTTGGCGTTTCATCCTTTTATTGTTTCGAACATACCCAACCTTTAGATTGCTTAGAAATTTGTTCTGAATTCATATCTGCATCATATTACCTCCTAGCTATTCCGAACAGTTAAGCGTTTCTTAACTTATATTTGCTCTAAGCATGTATAGCACACATAAATCGCTTTAAATGGTCGGTCAAATGTGAAATCTATAGCCCACAACAGGAATGTTTATAAGAAACCGAATAAGTAGAAGCACTATTTTTTGGAGAAAAAGAATAGTCACAAAAAGAAGAATCACATTAGAAGCTGTAAATCACAGGAATTCAAAAATATTCCATATCTAGCCAAAGCCATCTCATCCACTTCAGTGACGTCTGACAACTTCATAAGTAGCTTTATTCCACAGTTCATAAATCCAAATTTCCATCCAATCAGGAGTTGAAAAAATGTTATGAAAATTCATCCAGGTGGCAAGCAATCCTGGAAATAAATTGAAAATAAAGTTACAAATATCTGTCATTTGCGTGAGAATGAAATTTTTATCATTAAAGATTGTAACAAAAGCTCTGCATGTAATCGGTAATTAATTTAATTCAGTTCAATGATTTATTGATTAATTAATTACTTTAATTCAATTTAAAGCAACGATAGGATTCATCAGATGCTGACTTTTTGAAATCTGATGCATCGCTTACACATGGAAACTGCAGAAATGTAGAATGACAAAAAAAGAAATCAATCAAACCAATAATTTGTAATGCACAATAAGAATGAAAAAGCTTGTCACTTGGCTGATATAATCCGTCATCAGTGTTAGATATAATTCCCTAATTATGGATCCAAACTTCAGTCGCTCCTATCGTTTCATTATAGTGCAATTTTCCAAGTTGCACCGTGTGAATTATTTCTACATTAATTTGATGTTTTGTTTATTAAATGTTTTGTAATCCATCTCTAGATCAATTCATATTATAGAAATCTCATAATTAGATCAATTTTTCCACGTCTATTCTAAATCATCTCCCATCTAAATCAGATAGTGATGCAATAGGACAGTTACGTGTGAATGAATTATCTTCAGGAAAAGTCTGGAATTAAATAATGATAACGAATTATGGAAATCAAAGTATGTTTTGATTTTATGGACAGGTTGATTCTTAGTGAAAGGTCTTCTTCCTATGGTCTTGGAACTCATTTTTATTGATCTGTCTCAGGAAAGGTTCGAAATGAAATTATTTAAATAACTTAGCGTTCTCAGCAGCAGCATCTGAAACCGATGTCTCTGTTAAAATTCTAGCCGAAAATCAATGATACATGTAGCTTCTGCCAATTCGTGGAGATCTGTCTTCTAGCTATCAGCTGAGGCGACTGAGTTTCCGGCTGATATCAGGGACATCTATGATTAATATAATATATCTAATAAGGGACGTTCAACTCCCATACCATGTACTGGAATGGAGGCCAGTAACTTTGATAAACTTGATTAATGACAATAGTGTGTATCTGGATAAAACCAGGGACCAAATGGCAAACAATTCACTTCCATATTGTGAAGCACATCAGAATCCAGCTGAATTGATTGCTGAACATGCTAATTAATACGCCCGGCCCAGTCTTGCAGAGAAATTGTGGAAAGAATCTGTGCAGTGTACATGTACACATGCAATCATATCATCGGTGGTCAGTTTCAAATAAATTGTGACTTTCTATTTTCATTGATTTTCCCATTGCCTTGTCTAAAACCTCCTCCTGTATAATAAATTGGACCATTGGTGGACTTTATTCGAGAATTCAAGAGCAATGAAGCGATGTAAAATGTCTGATTTATTTCCGGCCTTGAATTACTCACTTTCATTAAACGAAAATTGATGGTTACTTTTGCCACAGTGATGCACGAATGCTTTCATATTCACCGACGAAATTTATGCGGATTTCGTAATCAACTTAAATCCTTATCAATGCTGTTCCTGAATTGCCCAATACGGTAGGACCTTGAAATCGTGGAAAGCCAGCAATCACCACCGCTTGGTTTGCTTTTTATTCAATGTGACCTTCGCATTTCATGAATCACTGACATCATACTCACATTTTATTTGTTCCTCGGAGTTTGATTATAAATTGAAGGCCTCCTCACAGATGATGCTCTATAATCACGAGATAAAAATGATAAATCTAATAAGAGATGAAAATATATTGACATCGATAACCACTCATTACGAGGCGCACTTGGAAAGACAACACTGGTCTCTCTTTTCCACCAAAATCTTGATAAAGGATCTTCCGAAGGAAAGGATATTCAAGCGACTCTTCCTTAACTTTTAGCATTTTCATTTGTTCTACTAATCAAATTATTATCAATTTTTGACGTTTCAATTTGCTTTTTGCTCTTTTCCGATTGCTTCATCAGTAGATTTTCTTTAGATTTTAATCATGTCTTTTACTTGTAGCCTATAACAATGAATAAGGCATGGGACATATTGCTGCAATAATTGTAGTAGCAAGTAAAATCATTACTGATCAGTTGTCACTTAATCCATGACTGCCTTTAGCAAAGGAAAAAGATTATCAAAATTTTTCCAGAAAGAGTTCACAATTCTCCGAAAAAGCACTACTGAATCGATTTTCGCAAAGCATGTAAAGAATGTACAGAATCCACACCAATAGCCATTGATGCTGCGTGTCGTAGGTGAACTATTTCAATCACTAGCAGTTGATATTGCAGCTATTACTGACAGTTGCTTATTCTTGCGGGAGTTTTGTAATTCTGCAGCCACTTCTTGACTGGGTCCAGAATCTTCCTTCAATAGATTCCCTGTATGAATGACCGTATTAGAGTACTGGATAATTGTTAACAACTTGTTTCGCGGTTTTATCCAGATGTGTGATCCAGAATGACAAGCAATCGTCATTAGTCAAATCTACCAAAGACACTACCAAAAAGCATTCAATCCTTAAAGATCACATTCATTTATAAGTTCTGACTTTGCCATGTTAATCGTGAGACATATGACATGGAATGCGATTAACAGCTTTCCAGAAAGATATGCATGCAAATGGAACTCGATTGTTACTGTAGAAAATATCAAAGAATTAATATTTTAAAGCGCATATGTCTGGAGAAAAAAATACTCTACATCATGCATTCATATTCTAAGAAACAAAATGTAAAGCTCACCGGACTTCATCACAGGTAAAGCAATATGATAGCAATTTGTCACAAAATGTGATCAAGTTCCATTTTACAAATGTTTCAATTGATCATCAAATTGACTTCATCCTGACGTCAATAATTCCACTAGATCAATTTTCATTGAGCCAGACATATCGCAATGAAGCGGAGTTGTCCAAATTTGAATTCACAACATTATGCTATGTTCCTGCATGTGTAGCTAAGTTTCCAAACCAATATAGATCATAGACTTCCATGCATGATCAAAGAAATCGATTAGCTAATTACGAATATGACAAAGAAATCGAACAGAACCATATTCAAAATTCAATAATGGTTCACATAGTGATTAGTTATATCTCTAGATCATCAATGATAACAATCACAAGATGACTATATGAACAAACGTGGTTACACCGACATAACAAAAGAACAAGAACCCAAACGAGTTCCATTTTTATCCAAAGTCTAGTAGATAGCCAATCCAATATTGATTATTTACCAATACCAGAAATAGACAACCATAGAAAGTACTATTATCTACATTATCTACATTTTTTCCAGTGAACCGATTATTAACCGATATTTTAACTGGCATTTGGGCCATTTTATAGCCTTATTATTATATCAGCAAGATATCATCTAAGCTTACTTGCTTGCATTGTGGGGCAATTGTAAAAAAAAAAATGTAGCAGGTAGCCCAGCATTGATTTACATTATTTTGATTCATAGAAATTCCGTTCTACATTAGAAAATGTAGAACGCATAGTTCAACATAGTGGAGATAGGAAGGGAGTTTGATAATAACACATATTAACCATAGAAGTCAATGCATGCTTTTGAAACAAATTTTCTATCCATTGGAAAACAGCTATCGTGCAGCTCAGATGATTGATGATGTCTCAGATAATGCGAATAAATATGAGTGAATGTGAATACAAAGCACCTTACTTTCAATTGTAAGACATGAAAACTCCATTGTAGCATTGCAGAGGTTTTTTCTAAATGGATTTTTACAGCCTAAATCTTCATCACAGCGATTAATACCGAAATGATATGAATTAATTGGACTCTAGCATTTGAACAAAATGCAAATATAATTTAAATTTTTGGATGATCTCATGGCCTACCAAATATTTTTGCATGCTTTTAAAGAACGTTAATTGACACATCAACGAAGCTTTGCTCGGATAAGTTGATGAAAAAAGTGAATAAATTTAACTTCTTCCGAGGAAGGAATTTCGCCAAAAATGAATAACACATAGTCATTTATTTGGATATGTATTCTGTGAATTTAGAGAATCAACAGATCAATAGTCAAAATCGCTATAATAGTGCAATTTTGGCATTATTTTCATGTGGTAGCAATCGTTTATATGGATGTCTTGTTGTTGCCACTTAGTGTGTAGCTGCAGTAGAATATAACTGACTATGACTTGAGATTCATGCACCCTGGCATTAGTGTAAAGTTGAAATTCTAAAATCAACCCTTGCAACAAGTCATAAATAATAACACGTGTATTCATATGCAAAGATTACGGGTTGACTGGGTAGCAAATATTCATTCCTTCGATATCCAACTTGTTTCACGCTACTTATAAAGGGGAGTCATCTCGGAAGTATATAAATACAGCAATAATTTGAAAAAATTTAGCTCTTTAAAAGTGCTCATATAATGTTTTGGACCACAGGAACGCAATCTCCACAAAAAAACTGAATCTTTTCAAATAAAAATGTTCACTGTATACAGAAGCTTTTTTGAGTCGACACTCTACCTACATATACTTTATGGATGGGACATGATCGATTCTGTAGGGGCATTTGATCAGCAACTCCGAATATTTGTCACCAGATGCATTTTCCTCGTCGTGTCTGAATCTCTGCCTCTACATATCGGCAGTCTCTAACGAATGAATTGTGTCCTATGCGGCATCGGCTATCGTTTCTCAACTAGGGTGAGGTTACGTCACCACCGTCATTCTTTACCATACCTGGCTGATCTCGTTTTCCAAAAGTTTGTATGACTGCCAGTATTCAGTGAACGCTAAGTTTTGTTTTAGTCACAAGTGTTGGTGTTCTCCTCCCAGCTATGAGTCAACTTTCTTCTCTGATAAAATATCTATCTCAACTGCGATAAAGGCGCGTTGCATGTTACAGCGTCGGAATAAAGCATTAGATCATCGTCTGATCGCACCTACCAAACGCGCAGACCGCTGTTCCATCTGTACGTATATAAGTGCGTGCGCAAGGATACAATTCTGTGTTATCTTGTTTTAACTTTTGTCTCGAAAATGAATGGGGAAAAGCCGCCAGTGTTTGGCCAACGCCATGTTATTGTTTTACTTGCAACTCTTGGCGTTTTCGTTATAACAATGATGCAGATCAGCTTAAGTGTGGCATTGGTTGCCATGGTGAACAACACGAAAACGGAGAATGTGTCCATTAATATGGAATGCCCAACACCAATATCGAACTCATCCGATACAATTCCCACAAAGAATGGTGAGTTTGCGTGGCCTCGAAAATTACAAGGGTACATCCTTGCCGTGAACAATGTTGGAAACCTTCTTGTCTTGATTCCTGCAGGGACCCTGGCGCAGAAATATGGTGCCAAATGGATCTTCGGCATCGGCGTATTGTGGACATCAATAATGACTATCCTAAGCCCCGTGGCTGCTAGAGCCAGCGTTTGTCAATTTATGACTCTTCTTTTTCTCGAAGGAGTCGGACAGGGAGCAATCGTGCCGACAACTATCGCGATGCTGGGACGTTGGACGCCACTTGAAGAGACGAGCTTCATGGTATCCATGACAGCAGTAGGAACTATAACTGGAGCCATCATAGGTCAGGCAGTTGCCGGACCTCTTTGTGCTTCTTCTTTCTTGGGAGGCTGGCCTTCTGTGTTCTATATGAGTGGTGGACTTGGAGTATTATGGTTTATTCTGTGGTGTTTTCTGGGCTATGATTCACCGGAAAAACATCCGCGAATATCAGCGGTAGAAAAGAACTATATTCTGAATTCCATCGGTACATCTCAAGAAAAATCAAATGCAAGCATCAAAGCTATTCCTTGGAAGCGCATGTTGCTCTCCAGATACATCTGGTCTTGCTTTATAATTCAGATTGTATCCAATTGGGCACAATATACTCTGATGACGTGTTTGCCTCAGTTTCTGTCCGATGTTCTGCACTTCAATATTAGCACAAATGGAGTGGTTTCCAGTGCCCCTTACATATCCTATTTATGTCTAACAAATGTATTCTCGTGGCTGAGCGACACGTCCGTGTCACGTGGATGGTTCACAAAATCAGTGACGAAGAAGTTTTTCTCCTTTGTTTCTCTTGGTGGTATGGGAGCCTGTTTATTTGCAGTCACGTTCGTGAGTTGTGACCGAGTATCTGTGATTGTCTTGCTGATAGTCGGCTACGCCCTGTTCAGCGCCAATAACGCAGGATTCACAAGTGTATTGTTGGATTTATCACCAGAATATTGCGGTACAACAACTGGAATTGCGAATTTCATCATTAGTATTACAGGAATCCTTTCTCCAATTTCAACTGATTACATCACATCCCACAAGACTGTTCATGAGTGGAACATTGTATTCTACATGTCATGTGTTGCAATTGCTGTTGGTCTTCTTCAATTTGTGATATTTGGATCTGCAGAAAGACAGAATTGGGGAACGGTAATTGTAGATTCGGCCAGGAACCCCAAAAACAATGATGACACTGATCCTCTGATTACAAATTCAAGCTGACAGCAGACATTTCTTGATTATCAAAGCATCTTGCAAGAAATGTTGAAAATTCTACTATACAAATTATATTGAGCGCATTATCTTTTATGCAAGGGAGGATCATCTAAATTTTGATAAGTTTAAATAAATGATGTGAGTGTTCGAAGTTAATCTATGCATCATTCAACGACATTATTATTTTGTACCGACGAGCCCAGTTTTCTGTCTTTGTGAATGTAGTGGATGTCAATATGTTGTTGGACTAATATGCTAGATTACGTATAATAACGCTTGATTTTTTCACAAATTCTTTTGCAAGACTTGAGGAATGTTCATAAAATGAAAAGTTGCTTTTAGTTGTTGGATCGGAGACGTCAAAAATGAAATGACACTTATCGAGAACTTTCACGGCAGGAATCAATCACACCGATTGCTCACCTCCACCGACATAGTAGGCTTCGATGGAACATTATCGATCCTGTAGCGGCATTTCATTAACAACTCCGTTCTAATGTGTCACGAAATACATTTTCCTTGTCATCGTCAGTGCTATCACCAAAGAAATGTCTGTCCCTACACTGAAATCAATCTCAAGATGTCTACTTTTTTAGGCGTTCAAAATCTCGAGATTACGATGCCGACATGTCGACTATTCGAGTTTATATTTCTTTGATATGTATGCACTTAACAAATAAAAATTAATGTTGCTTGTTCCAGGGTTGACTTTTTGCCGGCTAGAACTGGTTTTTGCCGCTAAGTGGTAAAACCTGGTTAATACCAGTAAAAAATGGTAAATACCGTCTAAAACGAAAATTCATAAAACTCAGTGTATCTCTTCACGAAATGATCGACAACAAGTTGGGGTTTGAGTATGACGATGCATACGGGTTTGCAGCTTACTAAGTCTGATGGTGCGGAGCATTAGATTCATTCTCGGATAGAACCATTTGATGTCAGTTTTATCACAGAATGACAGGCGATGTTGTCTTTGTTTTACGACTGCTCTGTCCATTCCTTTTACCTTTTAGGACAAATTTTGACTTCAGCACCATTTAGGCGCTACATTCCATGCAATAGAAGTTACTAGATACTTCCGAAATTATCATCAAATGAATACTATTTTAGGTGAGATGTGTTTTCGCTAAATCTAAAAAATGAAAATGTATATATGAATAAAATTTGTCTAGACTCAATAATCTCACCGTTATTCCTCTGTGTTGAGTGTTCAGCAAGAATGTAGAGTGTATTTTTAAAGTCTTATGTGCAGTTTGATATAGGTTCGAACACAGAGTGATCACTTTATCCACAGGGCTTCTGCGTCGGAGCATCTAAGCACCCAAATCAATTAAAGTGCAATAGTTAGTCATTTAGAGTACATTTTTATTTTTATTAGAAATGCAATACTACATGTACCAATGCATATTGCTAGAGGAGAAAATCATGACTTGGAAGAGCAAAAGTAGATATCTGAACAGCTTCAGCTAATCTCCACAAAAGAAAATTTCCAATGTACTGGAAAATGGGTAGCTACTTGGTAATCGAATCTGAGAGAGACAAACAATTATTATTTACGTTCATTGTGATACTGATATTTGTTTAAAGTTATTCTAATTTTCATATTTTGAGCTCAAATCTAAACCTACATGAAATTCATTTAGCATCACTATATCTTTTAAATCTGTCAGGGTAAATAGCAATTATGTGAAAAATGTCGCAGGGCAATATTTTTCATCTTGCCTTTCCGGGAGGACAAGATAAATTTTCATGGAAATATTTCTACAATCACAATGGTTATTGGACATTTGCCACAGATTTAGAAGATAAGCTATTATTCCATGAATAGCAAGCAAGAAAATCGAAATAATCCTCGTCCGCATCGCGGTGTCGAATTTTCCCACATTTTTCGCCCTTCTGGCTTCAAAGAACTCTTTTCACCTGTAAAAGTTTTTATATAAAGTCATGTGATTTCTTTCTAGCATGGATGCTTGCTGCATCTCATAATGAATGAAATTTTCAGAACAGGAAAAATACGTACATGCAATACAAACTGCACAATAGCTTTACAGCAGCACTTTTTATAATAATTTATATATATAAGTTTACTTATTTGAAATATATTATTAATTAAGCTTGAATTGTGAAAATACAGGCCAAACAAATTGATCGAATGACGTAAAATGAGCTTGTTATGACCAACGTCTATCAATAAAGTCAGGGGTGCCGAGAAACCAGAAACAGTCACACTGGAAAAGTAGTTTTAGCCAGTTTTTGCCAAAAAATAACAGCAAAAACTGGTGGTTTTTAGCGGCCAACCCTGGCTTGTTCGGACATTATATCAACTGTTGACGACAACCCATGCCCACATAGTAAATACCATCTGAATTGTAGTGATGAATGATCTGTTCTTGAAGATGCACAATGACTGTACCACTGAAATGCCTTTTAAATGACTGCTAGCTGTGCTGGACAATTGTTGAACAATTACTCCAAGTCAACAAATATGTCGATGCTGCATTTCAATAATAATTTCTTTCCATCATAGGAAGGTTTATTACTCATATGTTCTTCTAACAATTTTCAAATAAGAATTGATTTTCATAAATGATTTTCTCGGGAATCTACGTGTAATTACAGCATTAGGTACTGAGAGTTTTAATGCAAATCGCATTTACAGAGATGGTTTCACTTCTTACAGTTCTACTGTCAAAAAAAATATAGATTAAGAACCTCAATAAAACGTATTAATAAAACAGTCATTGAGCATATGACAATCATATCCTTTGTATTTAATTAAAGAATTACTTGTCCCATTATGTATTACCCAATAAATGATTTTCTAAATGAAAAGAAAGAATATTTTCTTAAGTCTAGTTATGACTGTAAAAATCAGCGTATCTTATTCTTAGAAGAATCCTTGCTGACGGAAAGCAGCAAGACGCCGAAGTTGAAATGCCAACTTTCCTGCAGTCGTTCAATTTTCTTAAAACCCTGTTGTTAATACATAACTGTTGAGCGAGGCCAACGGGATCTCCTCCAGCTTCTTCTTCATCTAAAATCAGTTGCTTGTGCTCTTCTGAGGTCTTCTTGTACATATTTCTTCTTGTGACATCTCGACTAATGATGCTGGTTGTAAATGACGAAGTAATTTATCGAGTGAGAATATGTCATACTCGTTGCTATAGAATCACTGTCTCACCTACTTATTTAAACTCTGGAAATCATAGATATCTTGTTGACTGTCTCGCCGTTGATAAAGTTCACATGCAATCATAGAAGTAGATAATAGTACACTAGAAGGGAAGTTTGATATCTTGCCTATGTGCAATGATGGCACATGGAAAAATCTATGGTTTGTAGATCATATTCGATCTAAAACATTATATCATAGTCAAACTATTCGCCAAGTTGGCTGTGGAAGTTGTTGACAGCAAATTGCAGGATTTTCGTGGAACGAATTTTAAGTGAGATAGTGGCATTGTTTTATGTGAAATAGCCTACTATTCCATGGATTAATATACTGTGTCTATTTGTAGCAGTCATTGACAATTATTTTCAAATTTTTCAACACTGGAATACGAATTGAAATTTGGTTCACACAGTCATATTGAAAGTGGTCGGTGCACTGGTTGTAAGAACATCGCAAGAATTCAAAGATAAAAATTCTAATTACTGGATAATTTCTCCTTCTAGCGGTCAAGAAACCTAGCGCTTTTCTGGAATAAACACATCGAAAGCTTCTTTAGCTACAGTCATTTATCAGATAAATGAAATGTCGCTGGAACTTTTCAATTTATCACTAAATGACATATGTGATATAGTGTGATGATACTTTGGAGGCTCATCTTCGAAAGCATGCAAAGGTTTTGAAAATTGTTCAAATATTTTGAACAGGGGAAACCTTCAAAGTAAAATGAATACTCTGAGATTTCTTGGCCTCTGATTTCCAGCTGGAGCAATGCAAGCTCTGTAAATCGACATTACAAGTTGCATATGTGTCTGATTATACTCTTGATTGATTATAGGAGCGATATTTAAAAAATGATGAACGTACAAAACGTTTTAAAGGATTTCCTTCTTCGTCATCCTGTCGCTGCAGTATTTTGTAAATTCACTATTGCTTTTGTGTACATGATCTTTGGACTAGGGGCAACAATCCAGATCACAAATTGACTTGATAATTTAAAATGTCAACCAGAAAACGAGAAATCCAGCTCGCAAAATGTGCTTTTTGCCCCAACTAAGTTCACCCGGAGTGTGCCATAATTTTCATGCAATTTCCATTCTAGGACTTTCTATGGAATTGTTCATTTCTATGGTCATGACTATGGATAAATAATCATTGATCGATCACTCACTACGCGTATAATAACAACATTGTCTTTTGCTGTTCATTCGTGCTATTAGTCATGCCTCATTCAAGACGATCACATGCTGACTCCAGGAAAATAGTATTCAAGTCATGACTAAGTTCCTTTTGTGTGCGGCTTGGAAATATTCAACCATCCATCTGTATGCGGGAGATTTCCAGATCATCTTGATCAGAGAGCCATTCATTGAAGTGATACATACATGTGTAAATATTGTCACGACTTGTTAAGTGGAAGCTCAAACAAATTTGTTTGCATAATGGTTACCTCACTTGAGCAGATCTTTTGATTATATTCTTTAGAGAACAAAGGCCAAGTGTTCTCAGCGTGGTCGACCGAAGTAATTCATTCCCAGTCGTATTCAAGCTTATCCTTGTAGAAGGCAGCAAAACGAACCGACGCACATAAACAGAATGACAGTAAGAAATAGAAGACAAATGGAAATGTACACTTCCTCCCAAGAATGATGCCTATGTAAAGTATCCCATGAGTTCATAGCTTGAATCCTTCAAATATTGAATTTACAGAATTTGATGTCAAATAGAAAAATCCATTAAGCTTCGGGAGATTGCTTTTAGTCCATTCGATTCTCTTTCAGGAAATGCCATTTTAAAAAGTTTGTGCATTTTTAATTGCATTAGGTAATGTTTGGGCTTCCAAAAAGTGAGATAATTAATTGTATACTGATATTCTAACTTCTAGTTTTTATATTCTAACTTTTTGCTTTAAAAGGTAATAATCCAAAAGATATAGAAAGCCAAATTTCATGCATTTTTCATTTTTGAAATGGCTCACAATAAATTTGCTGATCTCAAAGCCAACTGAAGCTACTCTTCGTAAAACCTGCACTTGAATAATGCAAATTCAGGCAGATGCTGAAATCTCCTTTTTTGAAATTCACTTCACATGTGCAGTATATTTTGTTTAGCCATTAAGATTCCGGTACTTGGAATGGCTATCTCATGATATCACTCACCCACAGTTAAACTGTTATCTTTCTTGATATCACTCTAGCTTTAAAACTTAGGGCATGATTTTTACACGCTTATATAATTTCTATTGAGTAGGGTTATAGAAGCATAACATGAGAAATAAGATGACAATCATTAAGTGCAGTTTAAGAATATGCCTATCTGTCCATACATGGTTGGCCAAAAAAGTTGGGTTAGATTTGACCCCAATTTTTTCCACAAACTTGGGTCAAAAACCCAAGACTCAAGTTTAAAAAATCTACTCCTTATTTAGCTGTCAGTTCTCTCGTTATTGGTATTCCTACTGGTAGCAAAAGAAGAGCATATTATGCATATGTCATGATGTATCATTTACCAATTAAACTTATCATTGAGATCAGGGTTTTTTCAAGGAAAATATTACAATTGCACAAAATTTGGTATTCCGACTTTGGCTTCTCGCTGCTTCCCCTGAGCAGGGATTCTTCTGAGCATAAGATTCGCTAATTTTTTCAGTCATGACTAAACTTTTTTTGGAGAGGTCTGCAATTCAGACCTCTCCAAAAACATCAAATTATTGACCAAATGCTCATAATTTTACTATTTTAGTTTTCCCTATACATAATAGTAGGAATACAAAGGTCAAATTTTGCTCACTAAAAAGGTCCTGGAAAATGATTGTGAAGCATCACAAACAACCTTGAAACATGGCTACACATGAGTGCAATACATATATTGCATGTATAGTGTATACAATATGTATTGCACAAGAGAATTCGACATTTGTCCCAGAAGGGATTATTTGAATTTTTAAATCTGATTTTGACACTGACATTGATTTATCGGAATCAGACCAATGTGCATGAGCACCGACATCGTAGGCCTGTATCAATCCCAATGCATCAATACCATGCTATTTAGATATCTTCAAATCAGTTTTCTGAAGTCAGAATGTGAGTTTCGACAAGCCAACACGAGAGAGAAGAAATGAGAAAATTAAAATATT
This sequence comes from Prostheceraeus crozeri, assembly GCA_907163375.1. Classification (NCBI taxonomy): domain Eukaryota; kingdom Metazoa; phylum Platyhelminthes; order Polycladida; family Euryleptidae; genus Prostheceraeus; species Prostheceraeus crozeri. Next base: position 58,888 of record CAJQUW010000585.1, on the reverse strand, counting down.
GAGATCGTGGACTTTAAATTTGGACAAGCTGGTGCAAATAAAAATGAAAAAATAGCGAAATGAGATAATTAAAATATTGACCTAGCACAAAAATAATTATTATAGTAAGAAGTTAATTTTCTCGCCATGACCTCGCATTTTCTGTTGGTGGCAGTACATCAAGGAATGACAAAATGATGAGAGGTTTGCATGATATCAACTAAAATCAAAAGTTACACATTGAATACCATTAACAGCCTAATTGATTCGCTTTCTATGTAAAATAGAATAGCTACATATAGCACAAATTTTGGTTTAAACATACGAGTATATATCCAAATAATCAAATAAGTAGCAAGAACTTCATCGTGAAAATGATTTCAGAATAAAATTACATCTCAAATAGCACTTCATTCAATGCGAGTCAAAAATAGTAAAACGTAAAAAGTTAACTGATATGTAAATTAGCACAATTTTAAAATAAAAAGTCTTTCTTTCTGAATACACAATTCAGGTCTCAGATGCCGTATAGATACACTTTCAGTGATTGACAATTGCAGTGAGCGTCTCGTCCTCTTGAACACCGTAAACCCTTGCTTTTCTTTTTGCAGCAGCATTGACTTTTCCGAGCACTCAGTAAGATGGGGTGTGATGGCGGATTGAAGTGGGAGGGTCTCTGATTTGAGCTGTATAACCAGTTTGGTAAGTGCTCCTTCTTGCTGGAGGTCAAACATCGTTCGCTTTTGCCAATGTAGCTCGCTCCGCAAGTACAATCGAATTTGTATATGATCATAGGCGGAATGACGTCTTTGACCGAGTTAGGAGCGAGAAGTCTTGTACGGTATGTCGGAATCGCCTGGAGTTGAAAGTATTAGCCTTCAATATCTGAGCGCATCTTCCTTGCTAGATCTTCACTTATCTTGCCGTAGTATTGAGCTTCGAAAAAGAATTTCTTCTTTTTTACAGTCGTGACTTTTTCAGGAGGAGGATTCGAGTATTTTTTTGATATACTATGAGCGATAACCATTACGGAGGAGTACATTCTGGACAAAGGCTAATTCTTTATATAGATGCTTCGGTGAGCATAATTCTCTTGCACGGTAGAACAGAGTCCTGACAAGATTTCTCTTGTAAATTCTGGGTGAGAAAGATTGGAAGTTGTTGTACAATCCCGTGAACGTTTCTTTGCGATAGATGGAAGCTGTGATTGTACTATTATCCTCTCGATGCATCTCAATCATTGTCTAAGAAATGATGGGCATTCTCTCGATCGAGTAAAGTTGATTGATGGATGTTGCTCGTTGAATTTCTTAAAAAGAACTTCACACTCGTCTTGACTTTTCACGATCAACAGTGTGTCGTCACCATAACGGCAGTAGTATTTCAATTGTCTCAATACATCTTGAAGATTCTTCTCAACAGTAGCCTACTCATAAATATCTCGCTGAATGATCCACTCAGGGGTGAGCCCATGGCGAGACCATCTCGTTGCAGGTGTGTGCTGCCATTGAGAGTAACTGATTGGTCAGTTAGTCAAGGATAGGCAGTTGCCACCTGAGGCCCTTAAACTTATTCCAAGTGCGTGAGTAATCTTCCTAACTGCGCCCCTCCTCTGGAGCGTGAGTTGGTTGTTGTCGTTCTGGGTCGACCGTCCGCGTAGGTCGGTGTTGACCGTCCTTGCTGGTCTTGGGCGGCGGTCTATGTTTTTGGTTTGTAGGAGTGTTTGTAGGTGTGAGTTGTATTTAGGCTTGTCTACCTGCTGAAATTCTGCGACGCCTTGTTGAGTTTCAAGGGTGTAGGTGTAGGTCTTGTGTGCTTTTAAGTTGTTTTAAGAGGGGTTTTGAGCGAGAAAATGGCTGTAGCGGCTAAACGAAGCCTTGTACGTTAAAATAGACGGCGGATTTGAGCTTTTTGACCAATTTTGGCTCTAGGAGAGTTGTTTCCAGCGTCATAGGGCAAAGAATGAAAAACTCCGACCCCCCCCCCCTCGGGAGCGTTTCTTCCAACTTTGGTTATAGAGATGGTAGAGTCGTGCAATAGCTCGTTTGAAAGCTAAGAGTGCCACAAATTCATTGGAAAGCACAGTTTGGTCATACCTACCTTTGTCGAGGCTTGAGAGTGATATTGAGACTTTTGGCCATGTTCGAGAGCCGTCAGAGGTTGAGTTTTGTGTTTTGGGCTCCAGCGGGCGAACGAAGCATCGGACGAGAAAACTGAGACCAGATTTGGAATCAGCGTCAAACTTTGGATAACCAATGTCTTCCTTCCCCCCTCTTATCGATTGCATATTCACAGGATATATAAGTACGAGTCCCGGAGAGGAGTCTCACTAAGTTGAGAAACTGACTGCAGGTAGGTCGTTTCTCTTGAGCTCCGATATCGGACTTCTGACTTTTCATTGCTGATATCAGCTGAGGTGTCAGACTTATAGGTTAATCAGTATAGCATGACTGACCATTTGATGATAGTAGGCCGAAATCTTCAACCGGCTATAACTTTGTTTCTACAAGTCCTTTAGACTTGATTCAAAAAAAGTTCGACAACTCATGATGTGCTGTAGGTCACAGACTACTTACAAACTTTATGAGTACTATAAATTTTATGAGTAGTACTAAAATACTGAAAAATTTAAATTCGTGCTTAATGATGATGATTAAAGTTTTTAAATGGAAAGCAGTCGTTTATGAGTCTCTGTAACTTGGAACGTTTCCTCTTGTAAATAACTCCATCGGTTTTCATGTCAAAATCGGGGCCCGGATACCAACACAGTGACATGACGCACGCTGTGTCCGCCCGAGGTTGGATTTGTGGGTCAAGGCCTTGGAGCTGAGAAAAGATCCCCTCTGAGTAATGCCTGCAACGGATTCAAGAGCCTAACGCCTAGACGACTGCTATCAAATGTTTTTGGACTTAGTCTTTCAATACATATCAGCAAGTAGTATCCTATAAATACTTGCTATCAAATTTTTACCCTATCTTTACAGAATCTTTACAATGATTAATGCAAGGATGTTGATCGGCAAGTGTAGCTGTGGCCGTATTGCCAGAGGCAGCGAGTTGAAGAAACACATTAAAGAGGGGACGGTGGGCGAGCATGTGAGGAAGGTGTTGTTGAGGATATGTGAGGATGGGAGTGATGTAGAGTTCATTAGGAACCATGGCCAGTGCCTTAGTAGCAATATTAGTATGTAGGGGTTTAAGTCGTGGTTTGAGGGAGTTTTGATGGATATGGAAGAGGTGAGAGTGGCAGTGGCGACGATTGAGGATGCGGTGGGAAAGAAAGTGGTAACCAAGGCGACTGATGAGAGTATGAGTGAGGAAGAAGTGGAGTTGAGAGGGAACATTAAGAAGGCTGATGTTTATATAACAATAACAACCGCTTCCAGGCGACCTCGGACAATCGATCTAATGATTCAATGCCTCCGGCTTTCACGAGGTCAAAATGATATTTCAATACGCCTTGCTCTCGGCACTACCATGAAAAATGGCTTGCCGGCTGGGAATCGAACCCAGCCTTCGAACTGCTAGCGCGGCATGAAGATCACCAAGACCAGCGAAGCACATCTCCATGATCGTGTCAAGAGCAAGTAAAGCTTTCAGCGCGCATTATGACGTTACCTTCCTGGTTTGTTTATATAACAATAGCAACCGCTTCCAACGTCATCGGAAGGTAACGTCATAATGCGCACTGAAAGCTTCACTTGCTCTTGACACGATCATGGAGGGTGTGCTTCGCTGGTCTTGGTGATCTTCATGCCGCGTTAGCAGTTCGAAGACTGGATTCGATTCCCAGCCGGCAAGCCATTTTTCATGGTAGTGCCAAGAGCAAGGCGCATTGAAATATCATTTCGACATCGCGAAAGCCGGAGGCATTGAATCATTAGATCGATTGTCCGAGGTCGCCTGGAAGCGGTTGCTATTGTTATATAAACAAACCAGGAAGGTATAACGTCATAATGCGCGCCGAAAGCTTCACTTGCTCTTCACACGATCATGGAGGGTGTGCATCGCTGGTCTTGGTGATCTTCATGCCGCGCTAGCAGTTCGAAGACTGGATTCGATTCCCAGCCGGCAAGCCATTTTCCATGGTAGTGCCAAAAGCAAGGCGCATTGAAATATCATTTCGACCTCGCGAAAGCCGGAGGCATTGAATCATTAGAAGGCTGATGTTGATGTTGATTTGGATAATGTGTTGGAGGAATTGTTGGGGAACATTAATGATCTTAAGGAGAAGGGGAAGGATGAGGGAAAGGAAGTGGGTAAACCGTTGGCAGCATCATCGCCTCGGAGGGAGGAAGGGAACACAAGGGATGAATATGTGAGGATGAAGGATCGATTGAGAGCGGTTGAGGAGAAAAATAAAGTATTGATGCGAAATGAGAAGTTGACTGCGAAGGCTGAAGGGTATAGGGTGACGAGAGAAGAGTTGGAAAGAGTGAGGCAGAAGGATGAAGAGTGGATGGTTGAAAGGAGTGAGTTGATGAAGAAAGCGTGAGTAGTGTGCAGGCGAATTTGTTGAGGAAGGATGATGAGATAGATCGGATGCGAAGCGTGGTGAAATAGACAGTGGAGGGTAAGCGCGTGAACAAGAGGTTGGTGGCTGAAGTTGAGTGATTGCATGAGCGTGAGAAGTGTAGAAAAAGAAGAGTGTATGAAGTCCATCTTCCCCTCTTCGAAAATAATGTTTGTGACGCACCGACGATAACGATCGACCCAAACCAGACGCAGCAGTTCTATGAGGGCGACGGAGTCCGATGTCTACACATGAATATGGAAATTACTGGCGAGCTTGAGGACATCGTCGTCCGAAAAGTCGGGAAGAAGGTTCCCAGTAAGTTGCTTCAACATGATCATTTCTCCACCGCATCTAATCTCCTATTCCTTTCAGAGTTTTTACATCAGCAGTAGGATCGTTTTGATCCCGAGAACGCCCCGAACGGTTCTTTTAAGGGCCACATGGAGCAAGAGTGATAGTACCTCCTCGTGGTTTGCTCTGGACAGACTTCGGTCTGACTGAATCTATCACATAATTAGAAAGACTGAGTGATGTTTTTGTATCAGATGGGTATATAAACCATTGCCTCTCTTTCATTTTCATTCTATGCTCCATCATGAAAACACCTAAGACGACAGTCAGCTCTCCTAACAAGCCTCGGCTTAAACCGAGAAATTTATTGAATGAAATTCTACAGACGGAGGAGCGAGAGCGATTGTATAACAATCTTGCTCGAATTGGCTCATCAACAACTGACGATGATGCCAATTCAACAGAGTGGGGGTATATACCACCCTCTAACAGTCGGACGGTAGTAGAGGAGGTCGATGCCGCTGACATAGAGAGATTAAAAGTCTCTCTCAGCGGAATCGGCCAAACCTAAGTCTGTATTGATATCCCGAGAACAAACGAACGGTCTTTTTAAAGACCACCATGGGGCAAAATATGATAGTACCTCCACGTGGTTTGCCCTGGACAGACTTCGGTCTGACTGAATCTATCATGCAAATAAAAAATAAAATCACAAAGTTGTATCTGCTATCAGTCAACTTAAACGTTGCATGTTAAGGAGAATTTCGGTATAATACTTCCTTCTGACAGGCGTTCTCTTTTGAGACGGCGGTGAAGTTCGCAGGAAAGGGTGTCGCACGGGACTATGGTATACCTCAGTCTGCTCATTCCTCTGTGCTCATGTTAAGCAGCATTTACCATTGCTCTCAATGTCGCATTCTGACCGTCATGGATGACACTTAGCCATCTGTCAAAGGTTTCCTTATACATTCTCCATTGCATACGTTATTTGAGATTGATCCATGAGTTCTTTTAAGAAATGCCTCTATCACTGAGGTTAAATGATGAAGGGATGAAACGGGAAGCCACATTCACGCCACACGTATACAAAATCACTTTCTATCTTCCCAAAATGGTACGATCTCTTTTGATAGAAAAGTAGACCAATAATGAATGTGATAACTAACCCCTTATCTAAATTCCTCCATTTATTTCCATTTCTAGATAAATACATTGCAAAACAAAGACATGTAGTATAGTATGTAGGTTTATTTACAATTGAAGCATATATGCTTTATAGCGAGGAAAAGTCAAGTGGAGGAACCTTTAAGTCATTGTAGACCTTGTAGCACCTTGGACGTTTAGGGGCATCTGGTGCTCTTCTTATGCGCGTTGTTTTTGGTGTAAAATCACCATTACTCCACACAACTTGCACAATCTTGTCTTTGTCGCAAGTCTCCTTCTGATCACACTTGTCTTCATCCCACTCGTCGACCACTTCAAGGATTTTATTAAAGATTTCTAAGGCGGGAGATGCATCTTCCATCATGAGATAGATAAGAATGAGAAGTGTTTCAATTTTCTAACTTAAATATGTTTTTCAACAATGAATTCCTCAACAACCAATCAGAATTATTCTGATTTAGATGAGGACTACATAAGTCGGAAGATTGTAGCACTCCTATTCACATTATACGAACTAGCACGCCAGCATGACAAACTCAGAAACACCATGTAATTTTGTGATCGTCAATGAGTGGTGTGATCAGAAGGAGACTTGGGGCAAAGACAAGACTGTAAGAATTGTTTGGATAGATGAAGAGTGGACACCGAAAACAACGCGCGTGAGAAGAGCGCCAGATGCCCCTAAACGTCCAAGGTGCTACAAAGTGTACAGTGACTTAAAGGTTCTTCCACTTGACTTTTCCTTGCTATAAAGTATATGTGCTTCAATTGTAAATGAATCTAAAGAACTACATGTCTCTGTTTTTGATATTCATTCCCTTTATCATTTATCCTCAGTGATAGAGGTAGTACTTAGGGAAAAATGATTGTATCTATCATCAGCTGGTATGATTTATGCTGAGCTGTCAAATGATCAGATTGTCACTATGATGTTAGCGATTATGTATGCTACATTACCCAGAAAAAAGTGAAAACAGACAGATATAACAAATGAATCATTTATTAAGAAGTTTGCAAATAATTCAAAAGTTCTTCGGAAGTCACATTGTCCCATAAATTCTCACCACCACTGCAGTTGCACTTCAACTGCCTTAATCGTTCATCTGCCGCGACCAGCACACCATAGATGTAGTCCCATTCTATTTCATTCCGGGGTTGGGATGATGGACTGTACCATCTCCGTATATCATGGAGAAGGTTAATGTCAGTTTCCTTTTTCACATCTTCCTGACTGTAAAGCAGGTATTTCCATCGCACATAAATCATTTCTAAATCCTCTTGTTCCCTTAGAGATGGTAATTCCAACTTTGGAATATCATCCAGCCTTCTCTGCTTCTCCACCTTTGCCTTTTTCGGAGAGGGAGGACAAGTTGGCATGCTTGATGCAGACACTGGTGATTCATGCGAGAGAGTTGTTGGCGAATCCATGACTTTGAAATGTATGCCATAAACTTGATTTCTTAGTGCTTAAGTATAAACAAGCAACCAATCAAAATGAATAGCCAATAAATGTTGAGTATGGGAGTATATAAAGGGGAAAAATAGACTAAATTTCATTCGATATTTGAGACGTATTAACACCAAGTGAAAATTTCTCTCCACTCAAATATATTCTAGCGTTGCTGACTTACCTTCTTTTGGTTTGAGTCAATTACTACATTCCGACGATCAAAGCATCAATCAGATTTTGACTTAATGTCGTTGAAATGATAAGTTAAAGATTTCATCACTCATCTCCCTTAAACGTTAGGTTAATAGTATCTTTCTCAATTTCAGGCATCTACTTCATTATCAAAGCGCTCCCTTCTCGAGGAAGCTTTACAACTGTTAAGTGAAGGTAGGTTGTAAACATAAACCAGATGATGACAGTTCCAACTCAAGTGCGGAGTCGCGGGAAGGATCCAAAACATGTGCTGATTGTGGGCACATCTTTACGAGGAAGCGCGATCTCATCCGACACATCAGACAACGTGTGTGTCAACCTAAACCATCATCAATCTCTCGAGGTGAGGATGATTCTATTCAACATGTATCCTTTGCTTGTGACTTTTGTTTCCAATCTTTTGAAACAGGTTTTGAATTGTTTTCACATAGACTTCACCACACGCACACAAATGATAGTTGTAGCAACAGCACCTCCTCTATTCGACTAGCTGAAGTATCGCTCAATAATGTAGTGAGACATTACCATATGGAGTCCTCAGAAACTATTGCTGATTTTCCGGAGTGGTTCCATCAAAATTCAACATTCATAGATACGCACTTTGATAATTTAGAGCAGTTTAGAATTAAAGCGCTCATCTACCTTAAAATAAAATATGTTAAAGTTGATTATCATACTGGTGAAATAGTACAGAGGTTGGTGTTTTACATACCCTCTTCTCCTGCTCCAGAGGTAGTCGATATAGAAGCCTGGTTAAATTTTTACATCCAGGGACTAAAATCAAATATTGATAAATTTAACGAGCGCGATGGTGGTGTAATTTTTGATGGCATAGAGTCTGCCAAGTTTAAAATTACTCTATTAGAAAATTACCGTGGACGAGGCTCTTTCAATGTTCCAAAAACGTTAAGAGCTATGAATGCAGTCATTTCTGTTGATTGTGAATCACAGTGTTTAGGTATGCGGAATTATCTATTCTCCATTATCATGATGTACAAAACAACCGCTTTCGTAAAAGCAAATATCATGAATGGGAGAATTAATTGAAGTTTGATGACTGCAATAGCGAAGACATGAAGTTTAAAGATATAGAGAAATTTGAAAAATTAGATGAAATTAAAATAGTTGTTCACATCTGGCAAGAGGTGCTAAAGGGTGTGCGTTGCAACAACCGCTCATCAACTTATGATCGGGTAGTCAATCTCCTGCTAGTATATCAAAATAATAGTGAAAATTGGCATTACTGCGGTATTCCTAAAATGACTCGACTATATTCTCACTTAACATCTAGAAGAGCAGAGTATTTCATATGTGACCGTTGTATGCACCCCTTCTGGTCAAAAGATAAATTTCAAACACATTATGAATGGTGTAAGCGAGGTAAGCTGCAAATAGAATGCATGCCCGAAGATAAAGAGTTTTCATATAGAGAGAAAGGTGATGAATTAAGTCTTCTTCCTGTCATCTATGCTGACATAGAATGCTATATTGATGATAACACTCATAATTACTTCCATAATTAGCATAATTACCATAATTACCATAATTAGCCATAATTGTCATGATTACTTCAAAAACAAAGGTAATAAAATGCACGTCTGGCAAGGCGAGGATCGTATATATAAATTCTTGCAATTCCTCGAAAGCGCTACCAAATTTCAGGAAAAATATGATTCTGAACTCCAACGCAGATCATTGAATATGTCAGCAGATGATCAAGTAAAATGTGAAAGTTGTGAAGCCTGTGCAAGATGTAATAAAACGTTTGATGAAGATAAAATCAAGAGAGTGCGCGACCATGATCACATCACCTGTAAATTTAGAAACGCGCTATGTGGAAGATGCAATTTTTCACTGAGACTGAAACGGCGTACTCTACCCGTTATTTTTCCTAACTTCAAAGGTTATGACAGTCATATGATAATAAAAGGGGGGTTAGGAAAAGTGAAAGAGTGGAAGTTAAGTGTGATAGCTCAAACGAAAGAAAAGTTCATGGCCATGACAGCAAAAGTGGCAGTTGACAAAACTAGCGAAAATAAGGCGGTCTATTTTGATATAAAATTTTAAAATTCCTATCAATTCATGGCTTCATCACTAGCATCTGTCGTTCAAAATCCTAGGTCTCTTCCACTAACTCAAAATTTGAAGAAACAATATCCTAACTTGACAGATGAAGTCATCACACGCAAAGGAGTGTTTCCATATGCATACTTTGATAATATTTCTAAACTTAGTGAGACTTCTCTTCCATCAATAGACAAATTTAAAAATGATTTGACTGGTGTAGAATGTAAGGTAGAAAATTAGAATCATGCTCAAGTTGCATGGACAAAATTTGATTGTCAAACTTTTAGCGATCATATAATCGCCTATCTAAAATTAGATGTATTTTTGCTGGCTGATGTATTTCAGGAGTTTCGACGAGTGGCATTAGAAGAAGATAAATTAGACCGTATCCACTTTGTCAGTCTTCCAGCCATGTCATTCCACTCTGCTTTTAAAATGACTGAAGAGACCATCCATCTTTTACAAGATGCAGAGATGTATAATTTATTTGAACGAGGAATTCGCGGGGGTCTCACATTTGTAAATAGGCATCAAATAAAATCAAAAATAGTAGATGATGATCAGATTCATCTAAAGTACTATGACCAGAATAATTTATATGGTGGTTCACTGTCCAAACATCTACCTCACTCTGAGTTTAGCTGCTTGGGTGATAGTGAAATTCAGCATTTCTCCAACCATTCAAACATGCTAGCTATTGGAGATGATGGTGATTGGGGATATTATTTTGAGATAGATCTTATCTATCCAAATAGTATTAAAAATAAAACTGTGGATTTTCCACTTGCACCCGAATCAGGCGAAGTGACTGAAGATATTTTTTCGGACTTTATGAAACAATTTCATAAAGATTTAGAAGGGAGCGGATAGCCCAAGTATAAGCCTTGCCGTAAACTTTTGCCTACTCAATTTGATAAATTATTTAGTCCACTTCTCTATCTTAAAATTTTACTTAGAAATGGGGATGACTTTAATAACAGTTCACCGCATTATAAAATTTAGACAAAAAGCATTTCTGAAACCTTATATTGATGGTAACAGGCAGAAACGTGCACTAGCCCCAAAATAATTTTGAAAATGATTTCTTGAAATATAAGAATAATAGTCTTCTTGGTAAGACGATGGAGGACGTTAGAAAGCGTATAAACTATAAACTTGTGAGTCATGATGATAAATTTCGAAAGTTAGCGACATCACCTCTCTTTATTGACAGAGATATTATAGATGATGAGTTGGTTGGTGTTAAAATGATAAAATCAGAAGTAGAGTTGCACAAGCCCATCTACATTGGACACGCTGTATTAGATTATTCCAAGCTTGAAATGTATCAACTCTTCCATAGAATATTAAAACCATGCCCTCTATTTAAAGACGTGCGTTCGCTGGGCAGTGAACCGACAGTTTTTTTAAGTTTCGCTGCTCAGAAAGAGTTAAATTTCAATGAAGCAGGAAAATCCTTGGAAAAATATTTTGATACATCTAATTGTCCTACAGATCACCCACTATACTCTACTAAAAATAAAGCAAAATTCGAATGCTTTAAAGATGAAATGGCAGGAAAAGAAATTAAGGAAATGATTCTTCTTCGGCATAAAATGTATTCTTTGAAACCAAAAGACTTTAGTGACAGTATTAAGCGCGCAAAAGGCATATCTAAATCGATTGTTGTAAATATGAAACATGGGGTCTATAGGATGGCCTAAATAAATAAGAACATAACGTTTGTCAATATGACCACCTTAAAATGAAGGACACATGAGGTAAAAGCTCATACATTTAGGAAGCGGGCACTTTGAGCGTGGGAGAATAAGAGGTGTTCGGTAGGACATGACATATCTCTTCCACATGGACATCCTGACACAAACATATCACCACCCAAAAGAATTAAACTCACACCACCACAATCAGGAGATGTGTAAATAGATTCATTCTCAAATCAGCATTTTGATGATGGTTTTGTTGATATTCATTGCTGCTTTAAGTATCGCTTTAGATTGCACTTCCTTGTGAATATATGCCTACAGTCAGTTCATTCCCGCTATATCTATGAAAAGAATTTCCCACTTTGTCAACGCTTCTTCAAAACACTTTTTCATACATATCTTTATATTTCAATAAAATTTTACAATGACTTTACTTTGTTTTCCGAAACACTAAAGTTATGAGGGATTTATTATCTTTCACATGGATGCACTCATGTAAACCATTTGTAATTTTTACAGAAATAGACGGGATAGTTTGATTGATAACAGGATGATAGAAAATAGGTTTAAACATCTTTTCAACGATTCCATGGGAAGCGTCTTTATCATGAATGAAATTACGTAAAATGTATTCTTTTTTCTCACCAACAGAAATAGGTGAAATCAGATCACTTTGAATGTAGAGATGTTATTCATGTTTATCAAGTGTCATTGGTCTTCCTACACCAATCGTGTATGAAGTAGCAAATTTATCTTGTAGCAATGAAAAATCAAAGAGTTTTTTCAAATTTTACTCAATTGACATTGAATGTCATCACCCAGCTTCAGAACAGAACTTTGATTTTTAATTGAAAACGAAATGTGATGTGCCTTGCATCATATTTACTTTTCAACACTTGCTTGAACTTGTGTTGTATAATATGGATTTATGACAAGAATAAAGTTTTCAACTGTACTGCATAGACTCGGCAGTGTATTGATGCTAGCCTTAGTTTCTTGATAGGATTGGTAATCTTTCTTGATGTGATCACCATAGATGTCCACCCACCATTCATCATTAACTGAATCAGCTTTAGTGTGATATTCATGAGAAGCATAAACCATACCGCTTCCAATGATAGGCGATACATGTCTTACAAAATGACGCAAGTTTGGGGAGAGATGAACTGTAAGTTTGTCATTATATTTCTGAATAACAAGCTTATCCTTCCGAGCCATGACTTTCTCTCCATACTTCTTGCCCACAGTCTCATTCCATCGTTTTGCTAACTCAATAAGTGACAAAGGCTTGACACCACGCTTTTCAAAATGATACCTTCTTCACATTCAACAACATCTTCATCAAATATTTTAAATTTATAATGATATTTGTTTATTCGGTTTGAATAAACTTTTGTAGCATTCGCAATGGCCATTGATGTAAGATGCAGACTGTGTCCAAAACTGAGATGTGGATAGAATTCATTATCCAACCTCAATGTAAGACCTTAAGTAAAAGAGTGAAAACGATAGAAATGTCTCCCGTCCCATTCATAGATAGTAAATTCATAAACTTTCTGACTCCTATTTTTCATAATACAAGCATTGCCACTATTGAATGCCTTAATGATTTTTTCTTCATCTGATGATCCATACAAATCTGATTATAACTGATTCCATTCATAATTCCATTTTCCAACTGATGTTAAATTGTATGGAAACTTGAATGCATTTTTCATCGTTTTTCCTTCAAGGGAGCGAGGAGTCAATGCGATTTCTTCCAATTCATTCACGTTCTGAATATTACTATCATAACAAATACAGGAAACATCTACTTCCCATTCACCTGCTACTCGATTGTCTGATGGTTTATTATTGGGAAATTTATTCATGGAAGCATTACTGGGTAAGTAAATTAGAAACGAATCCTTATTTTCACTTTCAATATCATTCACATTGGAAACATGTATTTCCACACTTTTGCATTAATTCTTCATTCGGAAATGGAGTGTGATACTTGTCACAGCAAATTTATGAAAAGGAATCAACGCACCAGCATCGTCATGAATTGTAATATCAATTTGTGGTATATAGTTTGATTTCAAGTTTGTACATGTATATTGCACTTTCTTAAAAGTATGCTCAGATAAAATACTATAGCTTTTTGGTTGGTAGGGTATCATTGCTAGAAGTGGAGCTTCTACATCTCCCACACGTACATCTCATCTTCACCAATATTGGAATATATCTGAAAATAGTTAATGCGACGCGATAACGATATGCTCGCGCTAGCTTTTGTTACAGTGCTACTTTTAAAAGTTTTTTGATCAAATCCCAAAATGTCAATTAGGGTATTGTCCAATATCACCTCAATATTTTTCCCACTTACACTAAAAGACAGAACACCTTCTTTTTCAGAAAAAGAAATATGCTGTTCATCAATCACTTCATTCAAATAATCTATAGCCAATTTCACTGAAGTGATAATGTGAGGTGTGAACACTCTTGTTTTATGTAAGATACCACCTAAAGGATCTATACACTTTCTGTATAAAGATACTGACCATTCTGTATCAAATTGATTTGAACTATTATATCCGAGATAGCGCATATTGAATTTTCCATGAAGACCTGCAGAACGATGTCGCAAGAACTGATGAAAATCTTCTGAACAAACCAATACTAGATCATCATCATTCAGTTTACTGATTACGATATGACTAGACAATTTGTTGTAAGTTAATGTTGCCACTTGTTCACCATATACTCGAAGGAGATAATTAAATTTCTTCAATAATGCTTCAGGAGTCATGTTCGTCTTTCTTGCCTTAGTCACAATCTTCTTCACCAACGTCTTTTCATTTTTCGGAATAAGCTCTAGATAATAGGCTTTCTCTTTGTGAATTAAATTTTTGCAACCTCTTGGATAGTAATTAGCTTTATAATTGTCATAGCTTGTCAAGGCGCTAGCAAAGCAACCTAAATCATTTCTTAAACTCGGACTGAAAGCAACAATCTAATCTTTATCAACTGCATGATACATATGATCGTATTCACCATTGTGGGGAGTAAACTCGACAATATGTCTACATGCTTTATTCAGGAAATCAAATACGATTTTTTTACATGTTGAGAGATCTTTCTTCGGCCATTTCGGAATGTAAACTCGGCATCCCTCTTCACGCTGATAGGCATCTGTACGTCTCATGTTAATAGTCATCACTTCATCATCAAAAGCATAGACATAGTTACTGTGAACAAGTTGGGTGACGCCTACTTCTCACTTTCCATTCAGCCGTTGTGTATTATCAATGGGAGTAGAAAAGATAGCAGCTCGATTGCCAACAAATCTATTTGTTGCCACATTGCTAAGCAAAACATGATACAATGACATTTTCATTTCGGTGATCTATACATTACCAATTTGCATAACATCATGAAGACTTGGATTTTGGACTCTCTGCAATATATTAAAGTTGATCGCGATGGAAACGTTCATTTCAAGAATTCTTGTGGAAATACACCGAAAGGAATTACATTAACATGGCGACAATTTTTCAATCTCAATGATATCATGAGGGATTTGGAATATTTCAAAACGTTCAAATTCATCTCTTTGGGTAATCAAGTTTGTCTTCCACATCACAGAACTGAAATTCAAATCTATCATTCTCATCTCTCCATCTATTTCTCATTTCGCAAATGCAATTTGGAAAAATATAGAAGATGTGTACATCGCTCTATTATGTCATTCATTCGACGCGAGTACATCGCATTGCTACGCAAATCTTAATCAGACACCATCTTCAACACAATGTCACACTCCATCATGAAAACTTTGATATTGGATTTCCTACAATATATTGAGATTGATCATGAACGAAACGTACGTTTCAAAGATTATACTGGAAATGTAAGAAGAGTATTTGCTTGATCATATCGACAATTTCAGTCTCTAAATCATATTATAAAGGACTGAAAATACTTCTATATGAAAAAACATTCACGCATAGGAAATCACATATGGTTGCGACTAAACAAACAGCGAATTCAAATCTATCATTCGCAACTTTTGTATCTACTTCACATTTCATCAAGGCAGTTGGGAAAGGCATAAAAGGAAGATACATCGCTCTATTTACTCATTTCTTCATCATGAAACGTCATCGCTACACCATCGTCAACATTCTCCGACGCATCAGACTCTACACGAAAATCGATCTCCCAACATTACATCAACAAATTCCAAACAGCAAGTGTTATCCGGGTCGACTGCAAATGTTAGTGGTGAAGATGAACAATTTACGGAATCTTCAACTCTTCCCAAATGGAACTGTACAGATTCTCGGCGCCCTTTCTCATTCATCAGCGCGCTTAGAGCTGCAGAAACCACTACGACGGATGTGGAAGAGGGAGAAGTGTGTGATGTCGAATCTGACTGTGGACAATATGGTGATCTCTACTCAATTGAGTGAAGATGCATCGTTTTTGAATATTCATACCAGCAGTTTCAAATTGTGCTATGAACTATAACTTTTTCCCGCGGCTTTCATTAGCTGCTGGTCACCTGTCTGTACATATAGCAATCTTTCATAATAGTAAAGTTATCATTACTGGACTGAAATCTGAAATGCAACCAGATACGATCCTAGACTATCTAATCGAGTATGTACATAACCAACGGATTGTAAAATAAAAACAATTTTCATTCCAACATGATGTTATTTCAAATCATTATAGAACATACAAATCATCTTTTCATTAGAAGATGGATTACATGAAGACTTTTGAATAACAGATTTAAATTGGTGTACATGTAAACGTTTTAAAATGAAGTACAATACGAAAGCACCACAAGTTGATGAAAGTGGATGTTGCAGTATGCGCTCATTCTGTTGATATTGACGAGTATGCTTTCTCAACCACTGCTGTGTTGGTATATTCGGAGGTTGAGCAAGATAGTCAAATAGTTCACCACGTCTGCCTTTTCCAATAAAGATAGCTTTCCAATGCTCACCTTCTAAATTCTGTGTATGAGTGTTCAATACAATAAAGATGGGATACTGTTTTACTGTAGTCGGTAAGGTATCTAGCGAATAGACATTATCAAAAGCTTTCAACGTAGCTTCATCTGCATTACGCTGCACTTTAGTCTTAATATCGTCAGCATTCAACCAACTCATTAGCAATTATAGTGAAGAATCACGTCACGATACTTAGTTATTTCAATACTTGAATGAAAGACTGCATAAATTAATACATTGATCGTCTCCATTAGCGTTGTTTTGAACTCCAGATCCAAGCGAATGTTATGAGGTGCACTAATATCGCTGTCGGCAGTCAAATCAAATGCATAAATAGTATGTCCATTCTTAAACTCTTTCATTGTGAGTCCGTTGGCATCGTCTGTGTTGTAAAACCTAAAGACATTCATATAATCAACATAACTACGCAGAAATTGATAAGAAGTAGAATCTGGTTTATCGGGTGGAGCAGGATGACTAACACTATTTACACGCAAAGCAATTTCACTTAAATTGTTGTGTTTGAAGTTGAAAGGATTCTTCTTGACATTACCATTGAATGCATAACTTTCAACCATTGTTGCCATGAGGAGCTTTGGCGCTTCCGATGGAGAAAGACCTTCTTTCATAAAACATTTTTGATCTTTAGGAATTGTAAATGTGAGAAGCTTTGTATGTTGAATGGGATAAATGGCATTGTTACGATTAAGACCCTCAGCATGCCCTCCAATTACATTTGGATTAGCCGCCACTCGACGAATGTATACTGTAATATCTTCCACATGAATTTTAGATGTCACAACTGAAGCAAATGCATTCAACAAAAATTCAGGCTTTTCAATGTAAGTTTGAGTCGCACACTGGTATTACAGAGTAAAAATTTTGATTGTCTGAAGAAGTCTAAATTAAGTGGACCATATAGCTGACATACTTTACTATCTTTAACCAAAGCAGATCGCTTTACAAAACCAGTGTTTGTATCACTATCAAATAGTGCTGCTTGATCTCTATACCATCCCATTGCTTCCATATGACTGTTTTGAGCTGCTGGATGAAACTGTGATAGAGCATTCAAGTATGCTCTATGGGGATAATCGCTTTGACCACCTTCCACCTGCTGCTCTCCAATAGATAGAGAAACATCGCGAAATAATGTAGCCGGCGGTAAATTGTTCAGATCAACTATATATGCATCTTCAATTTTGGTTCCATCTTCTTGTTGAATTCTGTACCTCGCATCAACCATCGAATGGATCAAATCAATGTAGTCATCGCTAGCACCAGGAATAAAAAATTCAATAGGTACAGTATTCTCAGCTGTACGAGGATGATAATCTACAATACTTGAATTAAGAATATCTGTCTGTTCTGCTTGTTGATCAAACAAACAAAACCCTGAAGTTTTACACTCCATGATTAGAAGTTATGACAGCGTCGCCGTTTAGCACTTGATGAAAGATTACAGCCCGCGCGACGTTTGCGTGAATGCCTTTTCTTAGTTTTGTTTGAAGTTCGCTTCTTACCACCTCCGCGCAGTTTTTTTTTCTTCTAACATTCATTCGTTTAGGTGCTTTCTTTTGTTGAGTAGCATTAAAAGTTTACTGTAATGTTCTTAAACCGCGTTCCTTCCCACGACTTAGTAAACTACTCTTTACATTTTTACCATTGATAATATCATTAACAACATCACCAGCAAAGCCAACAGCATTATTGAAAACAGTTCGTTTTAAAGATCTTCCGACAGTAGATAAGAGAGGTGCTACAACAGATTTCAGCGTACCTAATATGCTACCTCCACGTTGGCGGCGAGTTCCGCTGTAAATTGCACCCTCGTCACTTAGATAGGAGGGGCGTGAATAAAACGATGCAGTCGGATTCATAACTTAGACCTTGGAATTACAAGTTATATCTTCGCATAAATCACTGACGATCGCGTAGATGAAAGATGTCTGCACGACGCATCTAAGAGTTCATACTTGAAGGATAACCGACCATTTAACAAGACACCATTCTTCACCCTGTCCTATGTTGTATGTCGTACAGCCATGGCCAAAAGTCACCGGACACTGACATTTTTATGGATATTAGTTGAAATATTCGGCGCATAGCTTCGATACTCTAGAATAATATGTTTGTATCACTGCGTCATCTACCAAGAGTGGCAAAATTTAAATCAAATTTCATTAACCCAACCTTTTTGAGCAAATTTACGTTTTGGCCATAAGTCACCGGACAACCAAAATGTGAACATTCATTATTTTAACTGGTCCATATTTTCTGATGTAGGAACTCAATAGCTCCGTTGTTTGCTGTTTCCTATTCTTCAAGCACATCATTTTCAATAACTGAAAAAGAAAAAATTCAAATTTTAAATTTGAAAGGGAACGGCGGCTTGGCCAAAAGTCACCGGACATCACATTTACATCTTTTTTGCGGAGTTTCCAGGTTTTTACGATGTTGATGTGCCTTCCAGCTGCACGTATGAGATGTTGGCTTTCTATGGTCTATTTTGCATCCCACCTTGAACTTTGCTTTGTCTGTCAAACCGCAGTACAGCACTCTACACCACTTCAGGGATTCGCTTTCTATGGACTAAGTTATTGCAATTTTCAGGTTTGCTTGAGAGACGCCTGACAAGCAATCATATTTCTATGTTACCTCTCGACTTCCGATTCAAAATTCAAATTCAAGGTTCATGTCACAAATCTGAATCATTTCATTCTCAAAAGTTGACTGAACTGTGCAAGTGAAGTGATCGTCTAACGAAAGTGATGCCGATGCGAAAGCAAGTCTCACCGAAGAAGAGATCTGAGATTGTGACTCTCTTGAAAGAAGGCTACGCCATTTGCAAAATCTCTGTCAAAGTGGGTGTCCCAAAATCAACAGTTTCCGACATAAGAAGTCGTTGGCTTGCTAATCCCTCAGGTCATGGTTCTCCTACAAAGAAACGAACGGGTCGCCCTCGACGTTCATCTGAAAGACTGGACAGAGTGATTATTCGGCGCTGTGAAGAAAATCGATTTTTGTCTTCGAAGCAAATCAAGGCGACCCTCGGAGACTTCGGAGCTTCAATGAGTGAGCGAACCATCAGAAGGCGACTACAACACGCAGGCTTCAGTTCTAGACGACCAGCAAAGAAACCTTTCGTGAATGCCTTTCAAAGGCGTAGAAGAGTTTTGTTTGCCCAAAAGTATGCTGAGAAAGGCCCGGAGTACTGGCAAAGAGTGATATTCTCGGATGAATCGTCCTTTGATCTACACGGTAATTGAGGGTCGCTCAGAGTCAGACGAAGAATCGGAGAACGCTACCTACCAAAGTGCACAATGGCGACGACTAAGCATCCTGTCAGTGTGATGGTATGGGGATGCTTCTCCAACAAAGGCGTT
Organism: Prostheceraeus crozeri; assembly: GCA_907163375.1. Classification (NCBI taxonomy): domain Eukaryota; kingdom Metazoa; phylum Platyhelminthes; order Polycladida; family Euryleptidae; genus Prostheceraeus; species Prostheceraeus crozeri. Next base: position 39,116 of record CAJQUW010000585.1, on the reverse strand, counting down.
GGCAGGCTGAGAATATTTGAAAATGGTGAGAGGGTAAACCAGAAAGTTTATCTTGACGTTCTCCAGAATGAGCTGCTTCGTACTCGACAAGAGCATTATCCCGAAGGAGGAGCAATTTTTCAAGATGACAATGCCCCATTTCATCGGGCGAAAACTATTAAAGAATGGCTCGCAAGGAACGAGGTGGAGCACATCCAAGATTGGCCTGGTCAAAGTCCAGATGTCAATCCCATTGAAAATCTTTGGGCTGTTGTTGGACGTGTAATCTACGAGAGGGCCCCAAAATCCAGATCAGAAATCATTTCTGCCATCATTCAAGCTTGGCATCATGTCATCACCCCCGCATCTTGCACACAACTGGTTGACAGCATGCAACGACGACTGAGATCAGTGATTCAGGCGAAGGGATTTCCTACCAGGTACTGAAATTCGTGATGGATTGTTTATTTTCGAATCCTGATGTAGAAACCTAATAGAAATGTTTTTCCATAAAACGATATTTTGATTTGTGTAGATCAAAGTAAATGGGTGTAGATGGTGATTTCTCAAAGACAAAACAAAACAGTCTAAACAAAACAGTCAAATAACAGTCTACTTAGATTTGATTAACTTTAAAATAAATTTATTTCCCAATCAATTTTATTTGAATAAGTTCGGGTCTAGTTAATTTAAAGTCATATTTGAATATTATCACTTTATGAAAATCTAACATAACAACGATGTTTTTCATAGATATTATTTAGCATCTGAAAAGATTCCATTAGATTAAACACAATAACCTATCACAGAAATGGTCTAAAGAACATGTTTTTCACTAAGCTGATAAAGAAAGTGTCCGGTGACTTTTGGCCAAGCCGCCGTTCCCTTTCAAATTTAAAATTTGAATTTTTTTCTTTTTCGGTTATTGAAAATGATGTGCTTGAAGAATAGAAAACAGCAAACAACGGAGCAATTGAGTTCCTACATCAGAAAATATGGACCAGTTAAAATAATGAATGTTCACATTTTGGTTGTCCGGTGACTTATGGCCAAAACGTAAATTTGCTCAAAAAGGTTGGATTAATGAAATTTGATTTAAATTTTGCTACTGTTGGTAGATGACGCAGTGATACAAACATATTATTCTAGAGTATCGAAGCTATGCGCCGAATATTTCAACTAATATCCATAAAAATGTCAGTGTCCGGTGACTTCTGGCCATGGCTGTATGTCGTGCGTGGAATGTTTCACACACTCTATCTACGTTGTCATCATTCACATCCGCTGGTCTGAGTCCAATAGAACGATGAATGGAGTGATTGTAGGTGTGTAGCGTATCTTGTAGAACATTTGTCCAATTTTGTGTTAAGTTGGCAGTGAAATGTCGCCACAAGCGATTTTTTAATGTGCTATTAAAACGTATAGCTAGTGCAGCCTTATAAGCACTCTTTACACTAAACAGCTCAATATCATATCTCTCAAATAATCTTTCTACATGCTGATTTTCGAGCTCTTTTCCTTGATCACTCTGAATTCGTTTTGGAATACGACCCTCTCGGAAAATTGACTGGAATGCCTTTGCTATTCGTTTGCCTTCTTTACTTTTGAAAGGTTGAGCCCACATATAACGCGAGAAAATGTGAATTACGGTTAAGATAAAATTGTGTCCCGAGTTATGTTTAGAAATAGCGGCAACGTCACACAAATCTGCTTGCCGCTGTTCATCAATGTCATGAGCAATATAATGACGGGTTCGGTACTTCTTTTCGCTTGTTTGTGGAGTGTATATGTAGCCTGACCCTTTAACCATTGTTTAACTTGTGAGTGTGAAAGACCGCTCGCTTTTGACAATTTCTTTATAGATGCAAATCCTGCCGGATGTTTTACATCATAATATATTGACTTTAGAAGTTCATCCGATGACGACTGACTCTTTCTCCTTCTTCTCATGTTTTACAGCAACCACAGGATTTATGGGATTTACGTTTACATTGCTTAGGAGTCTCATTGTGAGAGGTGGCACAGCATGTACAAGTTACAGTTACATTTACTTCCGGCGGCTCATTACATGGAAAGCAACACATCTGCTTCACATTAATAGTCTGAGAACATGCATTTCTTTGGAGGAGTTCTTCTACGTCGTCCTCTTCCTCTTGTTTGTTTGATGGGTGTGGGAGGGGATTTAGAAGGTGATCTCTTAAACCAATTCCTTGGCATTTTAATTTTACTCTTAACCGGCGAAGTAGATGAAGTAGTATCAACTGCTGAAATAGAATCAAATTCTTTCAATGTTTCATTATTCAAAGCAATTTTGGAACATTGTGCTTTTTCAATAGATTAAGAAAGTAAGACCAACCAGGTGGGACATAGCCTTGACGGCGCTTTCTGCGTGTTGCATACTGAATCAAGTTTTCACAACGTGAAGCGATGATAATATCATTATCATCTGAAATGATTTCACCTCTATCATTCACAGTGAGATATGGTTCAATGCTGTTGAAAAGGGACATCGCATGTGCGCGAGATGCAAAAGGTGTAGCAGTCGAAACAGAGTCACGCATCTCATTCTTCAAACTTTTTAATTCTTCGACAGTTTCCGATTGTAATAATACAGCACGATGTGGATCTTTGATATGCGCATTTTGCTGATAATTTAATTCATTCTTATAAATTTGATTTGTGAGAGGTTGTCTTACTTGTTGCATGGCAGTCAATTGCGCATATTCATCCTGAGGAATAACAACCATGCGAGAATAAGAACTCATAGTTTGTAGATAATCATAGGCTTTTTCAAAATATCACTTCGAAATCTAAATTCATTCGGACACTACTCCCGTGTAAAATCAATAAATAAGTAACCGTGTGGTTTTCAGTTGCTGCTTGAAAAATTTCAATTAATGTTTTTGAACCTCTTGGCGCAACTTGTAGCGCTAAAATTTCAAATTGATTTCTATCTCGTGGATTCTTAAAAATGGCGTAATAGTGTGTATTCAGATTTCGTGTGTGGGCTTCGTTCTCATCAGGAAACAAATTTTGCGTGATATAGATTATAAAACATCTTTTGTGATGTACTGCGCGAGTGAACATATCTGTAACATCTTTAGAATTCTTGCCTTCTTTTAATAAATCATCCAATATAACGACATCATTGGACTGAATCCTATCCACTGGAATAATTCCTTCATTTCGAATAAAGTTACGACGTTGCAATTCCTGAAAGAGTGACGGTTGATAAATGCAATAACACAAAATCACTCGATTAATAGGTTCCCAAAACAACTCTTTTCTTTTATCTAGCAAATTCAGAGTGAAAAAAGTTTTACCTGCATGGGATGGACCTGATGCAGTCAGAACTTTATCACATTGAAGTCTGAAATCCATTTTCATACTTCGGGATTCAATGTTTGCATAATTAACGCTTAGGACCAAAGATCCTACCCAATAGGTCACCTACTACAGGAACTAACAGCGGAAGTAACACTCAAAGGAAACCGCCCTTTTGTGTTAGAGTTTTCCTCTTTCTTTGAAGGGTAACTTTGGGATTGGAGACGAATCGCAATTTTGTAGTATGTCGCTTAAGTAACTTTCGTTGTTGTGGTGATAATTTCTTTGTCCTCAAACTTCTCACATGAGAAACAATTTCTCGAATAAATTTATCATTAGCATGTCATATAGCATTATATCGCTGATTTCCTTTCATTCGTTAAAGATCTCGAATGGCCTCAGAAAATTTTGAAGACTTTCGACTTTTGCGTTTCGCCATTTTTCTCTGAACCATTGTTACAACTTGATTTTTCCACATTTGCATAGGTGCTAACTTTAATGACAGAAGTGACACTCAAAGTGAGCTAAATCACAGTGGCTACATTGACAAAGTTGAATACAGTATCGTATGAAACAGCGCTGACAGAAAGTATGCTTACATCTCTTAAAGATGCGTTTTTGACTTCCATCCTTTCGCTAACATACATCGCACATATTTTCACTCTTACTGACAACTTCTAAAGCAAGTCTTTTTGAAGATATAAACTTGCTAGCCTTTTCTAAATAATAGACACAATCGCAGAAGGAATATACTTCGAGAGTAAGTAGACACAACTCGAAAACCAATTGTGCTACGATCAAGTACCATTGTATCTTTAAGTTTCTTTTATACAAAGTCGAATGTGAATATGCGAAATCGCTTCAATCACTAGACTGCTACCATGATGGTTAAATGCATCAAGACGTTGAGCAATTTTTCCCATTTGTTTTTCAAAGAATTCTTCGGGATTATCTACAACTTCCATTGAATAAGAAGCAAAGTGGAAGAAACGATCTTCTACCTCTTCTTTCCCAAAATGGCTGAAATGAATTTCCGCATATAATCTCGCCATTATAATTCTATTAGAAAACGTATCCATTAACTTCAAAAATAGTGCTAGAATCACCAATAACTGATTTGATGTTGATCTCATCTTTATGAAAAGTTATCACATAATCTTGAATAGCTCCCTTTAAGCTTTGTCTATGAAAGCTTAATGTTCCACAATCATTAGAGAAATACATTGTCATCCTTCATCTACTCTACCCGTTGTATGAAAATAACAAATTTTTTCATAAAGCATTTATTGAACGACTTTAACAAGCATGCATTACAAATTTTGGGTTTGAAGCAGATAAAATAGATACAGTTGGTAGCTATCATATAAAGAGCAATGATGAACAAACATTACTTTGGCAGTGATGAGATATGGAGGAAAAGAGCATTGATTATGAATGTAGCGACTACAACGAACATTTAAAATAGGAACACTCAATTCCTTAAAACGTTTAGTGACTTCATGATAGTGTTGATTAACTCTACTATCCCAAGGTGGAAGTAGAACATCATTGATGATTAGATTTGGAGATAGTTTCTTCTCCTTAGTAGGATCATTGCAAAAGATACACACAACATTAAAAGCTGCTAACCATCTTTTAAAGTCAATAAGAAGAGCACATTCACTAAAAAAGCCATAGTCTTGCAAGTATTGCTGATTAAGTCCATGGATGTGTTTTCTCGCCCAGTTATCAGCGTTGGGATCACAGTTGGTATGTTGATGGTAGACACTAACAATTTGATACGACCAATTGTCCATAGCAATGCCACTGAGCTCCTGTACAGGTTCACCCTCACAATCCATAAAAATGATGATAGATGACTAAAAAGGAAATTACAAATTTTTGCTCATCTGATGAAGAGTCCTGTAACATATTACAAAATGATGAAGTACATCGATGCTGTTCACGACAAAATACACAAATAACATGATGGCAGCGAAGAAGTAAAATGTATCTGATAAGTCCACGTCTACGACACTCAAAGCACATGAGCGAATTGTCATAGTGTGGACATAGGTAAGGTCTAGTGATTCTCCTTCTTTGGCTTGCGTTTACCCGCAGCATTCTTCTCTGACTTGCGCTTTGTACCGCTCTCGGTGAGGATTTGATCAATAATGTCATGAACGTCTGGTTGCTTTGGTATATATAGGATGGATTGAGCATGCATCGATATAGAGGCTAATTTGTTATTCTGGTGATAGCCATAATATATTCCACTGATAGCAAAACCAATATTCCAAGTGCCTTCTGCGAGGTCTTCACATCTGATGGGTGTTACTTGATCTCCATCCTTTTTATAGTATGAGCACCAATGCGATAGTGGTAAAGAAAGCTTTTTACCATCCCATATCTTTCTATATGGAGTATCATTGTCATCTCTCGCCTTCCATTCCTTGCTAAAAGGGAGTAGAGATGTCCATATTTAATGTTGCAAACTCTTCAATAATATCGAGTTGGCGACGAATGTATGGATTCACAGGAATGACTACGTAGTCCCCATACTGATTGTTCAATGTCTTTACTTCAGTGGAAGGAATCATTCCCGTTTGCAATACTATACTATGATCGTAATAACGAATGGCTTGTCTAAATTTACGCTGTAGTAGGGTAGGATTATGTACCTTTGTTGTCTCTTCTAATGGCCTCAACATAAGACGATCTGATTGTAGAGAACCTTGTAACGCCTGAACACTATCTTGTCCTGTAAATGTAGTAGATGCCTGAAAATAAAAGAGATGCTATTAAGTTAACACTCAAGGAAGGAGAGGAAGGAAGGCTCCGACTTACCATTTCAGATGGATAATATAATAGGAATGTAGAGGGAGAACGTGCGTCCGACACTTGTGCGACTCAAAGATAGAATGATTGTCACTGTGAAAACCTCATTATTTATAGAGAAATGCTGGATTCTCATTGGATGAGCTCCTCATTGGCCAATGACATCAAGCTGATTCCAAATCTGGTCTCAGTTTTCTCGTCCGATGCTTCGTTCGCCCGCTGGAGCCCAAAACACAAAACTCAACCTCTGACGGCTCTCGAACATGGCCAAAAGTCTCAATATCACTCTCAAGCCTCGACAAAGGAAGGTATGACCAAACTGTGCTTTCCAATGAATTTGCGGCACTCTTAGCTTTCAAACGAGCTATTGCATGACTCTACCATCTCTATAACCAAAGTTGGAAGAAACGCTCCCGAGGGGGGGGTCGGAGTTCTTTCTTTCTTTGCCCTATGACGCTGGAAACAACTCTCCTAGAGCCAAAATTGGTCAAAAAGCTCAAATTCGCCGTCTATTTTAACGTACAAGGCTTCGTTTAGCCGCTACAGCCATTTTCTCGCTCAAAACCCCTCTTAAAACAACTTAAAAGCACACAAGACCTACACCTACACCCATGAAACTCAACAGGGCGACGCAGAATTTCAGCAGGTAGACAAACTTAAATACAACTCACACCTACAAACACTCCTACACACCAAAAACATAGACCGCCGCCCAAGACCAGCAAGGACGGTCAACACCGACCTACGCGGACGGTCGACCCAGAACGACAACAACCAACTCACGCTCCAGAGGGGGGCGCTGTGGGCAGTTGGGAGGATTCCTTACTACTTGCGTGCGTCTTGCCTAGACTATACGGACTCGCCAAAGTTCACAAAGAAGATGTCCCCTTGCGTCATCGATGGTATCTTCAGTTTACCACAAGCTAGCAAGATATGTCGACAATCAGCTACTCAAGACCCTATCGAAGAATTTAGGCAAATTCTTAGTGAAGGATTCCTTTACATTCCGTATGGAAATCACGAATGTCAACCTTGGTCAAGAAGACGTCATTATTTAATTTTACATTGTGAGACTCTTTACAAATATTCCAGTAAATGAGACTATTGACATTATCTGTCCGGAGCTCTACAAAAATGCTGAAACCCCTTCAAAACTTCACGATCAAGTACTTAGTGAAGATAATTGCAGACTACTTCTCTCGACACTGGCAGCTGACGTGAGATTTTCCTTCAATGGCAATACATACCTGCAACGAGATGGTCTCGCCATGGGCTCACCCCTGAGTGGATCATTCAGCGAGATATTTATGAGTAGGCTACTGTTGAGAAAAATCTTCAAGATGTATTGAGACAATTGAAATACTACTGCCGTTATGGTGACGACACACTGTTGATCGTGAAAAGTCAAGACGAGTGTGAAGTTCTTTTTAAGAAATTCAACGAGCAACATCCATCAATCAACTTTACTCGATCGAGAGAATGCCCATCATTTCTTAGACAATGATTGAGATGCATCGAGAGGATAATAGTACAATCACAGCTTCCATCTATCGCAAAGAAACGTTCACGGGATTGTACAACAACTTCCAATCTTTCTCACCCAGAATTTGCAAGAGAAGTCTTGTCAGGACTCTGTTCTACCGTGCAAGAGAATTATGCTCACCGAAGCATCTATATAAAGAATTAGCCTTTGTCCAGAATGTACTCCTCCGTAATGGTTATCGCTCATAGTATATCAAAAAAATACTCGAATCCTCCTCCTGAAAAAGTCACGACTGTAAAAAAGAAGAAATTCTTTTTCGAAGCTCAATACTACGGCAAGATAAGTGAAGATCTAGCAAGGAAGATGCGCTCAGATAGTGAAGGCTAATACTTTCAACTCCAGGCGATTCCGACATACCGTACAAGACTTCTCGCTCCTAACTCGGTCAAAGACGTCATTCCGCCTATGATCATATACAAATTCGATTGTACTTGCGGAGCGAGCTACATTGGCAAAAGCGAACGATGTTTGACCTCCAGCAAGAAGGAGCACTTACCAAACTGGTTATACAGCTCAAATCAGAGACCCTCCCACTTCAATCCGCCATCACACCCCATCTTACTGAGTGCTCGGAAAAGTCAATGCTGCTGCAAAAAGAAAAGCAAGGGTTTACGGTGTCCAAGAGGACGAGAGGCTCACTGCAATTGTCAATCACTGAAAGTGTATCTATACGGCATCTGAGACCTGAATTGTGTATTCAGAAAGAAAGACTTTTTATTTTAAAATTGTGCTAATTTACATATCAGTTAACTTTTTACGTTTTACTATTTTTGACTCGCATTGAATGAAGTGCTATTTGAGATGTAATTTTATTCTGAAATCATTTTCACGATGAAGTTCTTGCTACTTATTTGATTATTTGGATATATACTTGTATGTTTAAACCAGGGCTGTGGAGCCGATGCGTTATCTCATCGGCTCCGGCTCCGGCTCCACGACACTGATGTGAAAGGCTCCGGCTCGGCTCCAGCTCCGACTTCAAATTCAGGTTCTATCTATGCTGGTTATCCTGGATCCGTTGAACGGGTTTTTTGGATAACGGTGTGGCCTTTAGAGGCTTGCTACAATCATCAAATTAGTTTTCATTAACAAGCAACAACTTAAGTTAATAATAAAAATGATAATAGCCTAATATAATGACAAATAACATACTTGTCATATATTTTTGCATGAATTGACTATCTCTGAAAGATAATATAAAGTTATAGCCATGATTGGTTAAATTAGATAGAAGATCTCCCGCACTGGCTAAATATAAATTGGCCTAGCCTGCAACCAGCCTACTACGAGGCTACATTAAATAAGACCACATGAGTGATGATGATATACCTAATTAGCCGTCACAGGGGCCGAATAGTAGTATAAGCTTTTTAACAAAGCTTGAATATGAAACTGGATAGCGTATGCCTCTAAATAGCTTATAGGGCCTGTATCTACTCGAACATGGAAAGGGTATCGGCTATATAGCCAAATATACCGTATCAATAAAGAAATCAATTGCTTTATTGAATATTAAAGTGTATGTAGGCTAGCTTAGGTTGTTATTGTTATTTGTTATTGCCTTTATTCAATAGTCTGTTGGTCCATGAACAATATGATCGGTGGGTAGCTCACGACTCATCATCTGTAGAAATTGTAATTTAGATAGCCTCATTGCAGTGTAGGCTAGAAATGTACAATTGAAAATAATGCTTAAAAAAATTAAAAATATCTAATTTAGGACAAGTTTTGTAATTCTATGCAGCATACTTAATAAGTTAAGGCCTAACTTACATTATATTAATTTCGTATTTTTCATTATGGCATAAAGTTGCACTAAATAATTCATCAATGATTCATGTATATTATTATATTCAACTTATGTATAACACATTACCACTATTCCTCTGATGATGGTTAGGCTGATGAAACTGAACTCGGAGTATCACACAGTATGTTGCAGGGTGCTATGCATAATAAAAATTTGACTGCGAGCACCGAGCAGAAATCCCATCTACTTTGCTAGCTTTCGAATGCGCGTGCGGTTTAATGTCACAGACAATAGAAAAGGGAGGTCAAAAGGCGCCTTTATTGAGAGCGTCTCAGTCTTTTTTTATTGTGTCAGCATGATATCAGCATAAAGTCTTGACAGACGGAAAAAATAATAATGAAAATTCTTGAAAATCCACAGGTCTATGACATTTTGGGAAATAGGTATTATTACACGATACGGCTCTTGTGCAGTCCTCCCCCCCCCATTTTTTCTCTGGTCAAAAGATGCAGCACCATTGGATGTCCGTTTCTGCATCACCGGTTTGAGTGAAGCATTCCGTGCTGTTGTAAAAATCTACGTGGGTAATTGCGATGTCATGGTCGCAAACTTCGTCAGCAAGTCAACATTGCAATTTGCCTTCAGGTTTTTCGCATTGAAATATACCCTTTGAATTTTGAAGTCAAAGGAAATTCATTGTGAATGAGATACCTTTAAAATAATAGGGCGCTACTAGAAGTGGCTGGGTCGCTTATTGCTATAGCCATGTGAGGACTTGTAGTCAGGTCATTCGTGTGAGTGTGAAGAGTTATCCCTCCAATCAAAATTGATCAAATTGAATAATCGATTGTTTTGAAAAATGTAGGTGGGGGGACTGCACAAGAGCCTACAATACAATCTAAGGAAATTGGCATTGTCACAGATGCCAGTAGCTTCTGCCAGTAGCCATACTGATAGATGATAGCCTACATAGTAACCGTATTAGATTTAAGACTTCGCGCAAGAAATGTAGCTATATTATCTTTGCTGACTGAACTGGAAATGTGTACATAAATGACTGGCGACTTGTCTCTAGGAATCTACAATCATCTAGTTAGCATGCATATAACAAGTCTTCAAATTAATGGATTTTGGAGAATACGTTGTCAATATGGAAATTAGTCTTACGAAACATATGCAATAAAAAAATATTACACATGTGTGTAAATATATAATAAATATAATACAAAAGAAGGCGGCAACTGCAAAGAAAGATGTCGTGGAGGACAGATCATTGGTATACTTAAAAGACATATCTTTAGATTTCAAATGATTTAATTTTTTTATGATGCTAATTAATAACTTTCAAAATTCTAGATTTATATCAAAGCTCAAAATATCGGAGCCGGAGCCGGAGCCTTTTTGATAAATCGGCTCCGGCTCCGACCAAAACCATCGGCTCCTTAAGGCTCCGGCTCCACAGCCCTGGTTTAAACCAAAATTTGTGCTATATGTAGCTATTCTATTTTACATAGAAAGCGAATCAATTAGGCTGTTAATGGTATTCAATGTGTAACTTTTGATTTTAGTTGATATCATGCAAACCTCTCATCATTTTGTCATTCCTTGATGTACTGCCACCAACAGAAAAGGCGAGGTCATGGCGGGAAAATTGACTTCTTATTTCTGAGATTTATTTACAAGATCGCACCAATAGCAAAATTAATTATTATAGTAACAAAATGAGAAAATTGAAATTTTGAGTAGACGGGATTTTAATTGTTTTTAATGAGCTAGCACAAAAATAATTATCATAGTAACAAAATGAGAGAACTGAAATGCTGAGAACACTGATTTTTGTTTCCAATATGCCACTGAAGAGTTAGTGATAATGTAGAAAAATGACATTCTTCATCTTCGAAAAGAATGTTCGTCTGTTTCAGCAAATGTAGCCAAATCCGTCCTGTTGATGGAAAATGCATATGCATGTGACACGTGCAAATCTGTCAATATTTATGACCTGTTTGCTAGATTTGGCAAGCTGGAGGAAGAGTTGCGCTGCTTACGTGAACAAATGACCATGAAAGCTAACAATGATATCGCTTCTATTATCAATGAGACAGTGAAAGAACAAATGGAAAGACAGCAGAAAAAGAAAAATCTTATTTTATTCGGTCTCAAGGAAACTGAAACCACTGATGATGCCGATGGTGATGTCGATGATGACGTGATGGATGAAATTTGTAAAACATTGTCCGCTCGAGGACGTGATATTTCTTCTTTCGTCCGCCTTGGCAAACGAGGCAGAAAACCCAGACCCATCAAACTAAAATTTGAGAAATTAGAATACAAGTTTAAGGCACTCAGGAATGCATGGAAACTCAAAAAATATAATGATAAAAATCAATCTAAAGTGTATCTCCGGCATGACTTGACTAAAATGCAAATTGATTTTGATAAACGTTTGGTTGAGGAATTTCATTTCAAAAAACAAAATAAAATGGTGAAAATGTCGTTTTGAGAAAAGGCAAAATTGTTAAGAAAACCAGTGGTTGACTACCGAATGATATCCCTCTACCTGTCATTTGTTACTTGAATGCTCGGTCGATATTCAACAAAATTGACGAAATGTTGGCCTTTACTTCAAAGTTCTCTCCAGACTTTATCTGCGTTACAGAGTCTTGGTGCGATAATACTATCTGCGACGATTCAATTAACTTACCATGTTATGTGCTTCTTCGTGCTGATCGTACGTCAGGCAAAAAAGGTGGTGGCTTACTCTGTTGGATTCGTTCGTCGTTTTCTTCTACTCTACTTTTTTGTGAAAGTATATTTCCTGATGTTGAGTTGATGGTTATCAAAATCTCAAAAGCTAAGTTCAATTGCCTCTTGGTTGTGATATATTTCCCACATGGCGGTTCTCTGACAATGGATTTCAAACAGACTTTAATTGATTACGTGATAACAATTATCGATGGCTTTTTAGATCAACATCCTGAGACTCCAATATACATTGCTGGTGATTTTAATCATGTTGAGTCTTCTAGACTCGAATCAGCGTTTGCCATAGAAAATGTTGTTACTGACCCTACAAGAATAAACTCAATCCTCGATTTGGTACTTATTCCTGAATTCTATGTCGATCATTATTCAAAGCCGTGTCATTTTCCTCCTCTGGATCTTGGTGATCATGACTTAATTCTTCTCCGACCTAATAAGAAGACAGTTCCTGATAATTCAACATGGGTAAAAGTGATAGATTACCGTGAGTCCTTCTTGAATCGGGCATTGTCGTTTCTTGGTGACATTAACTGGTCTTCAGCTTTAGAAAACTCTGACTTGAATAAATCGTGCCATCTGTTTTATGAGCTTTTGAACCATGCCATTAGCCTACTACTCACTGACATGGTATTGAGGAAGAGGAGTGACAAGCAATGGATAACTAATGTCATCAAATGTGCTATCAACAAAAGGTACAAGGCCTATAGAGAGAAAAACTGGCCACTTTATTGCCATTATCGTGACAAGGTGCGAAAAATGATTCACCATGCCAAGTTGCAGTGGAGCAATTCTTACTTAACGAATCATTCAATTTGGGACATCCACAAGATTGTTACTTCCCAATCGAATAATAACTCAGCGGATTGGCTACAGCAGTGTGATCCAAAACGGAGAATTTTTGACATCATGCAATGCATCAATCAAAGCCTTGCCTCAGAATTTGTGAATGGCCCAATCGACTTGAATCCTCATCCTATTGTCGTTCCGTTCTTGTTTTCTATCCATGAGGTGGAACAGCTTCTTGGATATGTAATCCGAAATCGAGTCCAGGGTCAGATGCTATTCCAACTATCCTCTGGTCAAAGTTTTCCTCAGTCATATCTGAACCACTGACAAAAATATTCAACATGTGTCTCACAGAAGCAAACTTACCGAGAATGCGGAAGAAGGCTGATATAATTCCCTTTCCCAAGACTAAACCACCTTCTTTGAACAATATCAGACCTATCTCATTGCTGCCCATTCCTGAAAGGATTTTCGAAAAACTTTTTCTCAGAAAGGTTGGTTATTCATTTATGAATAAATATGACTCCGCACAATATGGCTTCAGAAAGAAAAGCTCCACAACTTGCGCTCTGTTGAATGTAGAAAATTTCATAACTAGCAACCTTCAAGAAAATGATGTTAAAGGATGTCATATACTTACGGTTGATCTGATGAAAGGTTTCGATAAGCTGTCTCATAACTTACTTATTCAAAAAAATGCTAAACACTGATTTCGACAACTACATGGTTACCTTCATCTCAAACTACCTGACATCCCGCTCACAGCGATTGAGATGGCAAAGCAAATCTAGCCGCGACGTACATGTAACAAGTGGAATCCCACAGGGATTGTATTGGTCCGTTGAGCTTCGGATTTTTCACCTCAGACCTACGGATGGACAAAAGTGTTGACGTTCTATTAACCAAGTACGCTGATGCTTTGCTTATTTCCGGCGCAATCAAAAAGAACCAAACTGTTAGTCCAGTGAATGATGGTTATCAAGTGATTGTCGATTGGACTGTAAAAAATGAAATGAGAATTCGTGAAAATAAATGTTCACAAATATTTATATCTCTGAGAAAGGGCCATGATTGGGAACCATTGCGTATTGCAAAGATCGAACTGAAAAGCAAAATTAATTTTCTTGGTGTTGTATTAGATCAAACTCTTTGCTGGGACGACCATACTAGTGGTATTGTTAAGAAGGCATCGTCACGTCTCTCAGTGCTGAGAAGACTGAAACCATTCCTTAATGTAAATGATCTCACTATGGTATACAACAACTACATCAGGAATATTCTTGAATATGCTGCCCCACTCTTCGTGCGGTAATATGGTTGTAAGTAATGAAGACTGCATAACTGAACGCACCGAAAATCAACTCAAAGATACAAAAACCTATAATCTTTGTAACAAATCAAAAACATCATCCATTGAAAATCAGACTAACCGATTAGTTCGCGGAAGATGTGGTGGCTTAAAAAGAATTTGATCATGAAAAATTGCTTACACCCCGGTAGTCATCCGGAAGCTTTTCAAATTAATATAAAAGATCGCAAGGAAAAGGTGGATGGATTATATCTTTTACGCCCAGTGGCATCAACAATAAATATAAGATTGGCTTGCCAGCATTATATTTGATCCATTAATAAAATTTGTTCCATCACACATTGGGAGAATGTCTTAAAAATAACAATGACAAATAAAATAACACGGATAATTATGTCTTTATCTCCTTGTATTCAATTATTCCGATTGAGGATGGTCTGAAAGTTATAGAAGATTTTGCGAGACAATACTGAAATAGCATTGATAATTATGGATTAAATAAATGTTTAGGATCTAATCAATCTTCTAAAGTTTATAGCTTATAACTTTAAAAAAAGATGCAACAATAAAACATACTTGCAAATAAAAAGTTGTCCTTTGGGGACACATTTTCTCCATCGTTCTCTATAATTTATATGAATTCATATTTTTTTATTTTCTCTCGTAGGTAGAGAACACAAGGCAATTGTATAGATTTTCATTTAGGCCTACATGAAATATACACTTTTTGTCTTGTCCTGTCTTGTCGTGGAACTCTTCATGGGTTAATATGGTTGTAAGTAATGAAGACCATATAACTGAACGCACCGAAAATCAACTCAAAGATACAAAAACCTATATATAATCTTTGTAACAAATCAAAAACATCATCCATTGAAAATCAGACTAACCGATTAGTTCGCGGAAGATGTGGTGGCTTAAAAAGAATTGATCATGAAAAATTGCTTACACCCCGGTAGTCATCCGGAAGCTTTTCAAATTAATATAAAAGATCGCAAGGAAAAGGTGGATGGATTATATCTTTTACGCCCAGTGGCATCAACAATAAATATAAGATTGGCTTGCCAGCATTATATTTGATCCATTAATAAAATTTGTTCCATCACACATTGGGAGAATGTCTTAAAAATAACAATGACAAATAAAATAACACGGATAATTATGTCTTTATCTCCTTGTATTCAATTATTCCGATTGAGGATGGTCTGAAAGTTATAGAAGATTTTGCGAGACAATACTGAAATAGCATTGATAATTATGGATTAAATAAATGTTTAGGATCTAATCAATCTTCTAAAGTTTATAGCTTATAACTTTAAAAAAGATGCAACAATAAAACATACTTGCAAATAAAAAGTTGTCCTTTGGGGACACATTTTCTCCATCGTTCTCTATAATTTATATGAATTCATATTTTTTTATTTTCTCTCGTAGGTAGAGAACACAAGGCAATTGTATAGATTTTCATTTAGGCCTACATGAAATATACACTTTTTGTCTTGTCCTGTCTTGTCGTGGAATGGTCAAAATTAAAAAGAAATATGCACTTTCACAAATGAAAGTTAGCGACTTTGTGAACTCATAGGAAAGCATGCATCACTAACTTTATAAGTAAAACCCTTACTTAATGATGCCAAATTTGAAAATACCTCTACAAGCAACTAAAATGGTAGCCTAGCAGATATTTTTGTCAACTTGAGCAGGCGTGATGATATTAATCGAAAGAAGTGCTTGCATAACATGCACACATGTACAATTCTTTCCATGAAAAAATAACGAACTGTGAAAAACTATGCAGACATTGATGCCTCTCGACATTCATTACATCTAGCTTATTCTATTGAAAATATCAAAAAGGACAGACTGTCATTTATTTTCATATTATTTTATATATTATTTTCATTTATTTCAATCCTGTCAATTATTTTCACATTTTCATCCTGGATACTTCATCAAAATGCTTCAAAATTAGTTTTAACTACATGTCAGTTTCTTGCATGCACATGTAGGCTTATATAGACTTGAATTTCAATCGCATCTCGCGATGGGTCTTCGCATATTTATTTATCCTTTAATGCCTCAAGTGAGGAGATAGCAGAAAAATTCGGCTATTGTTATTATATGAACGATGTCTCTGAAAGTAGTGGACATATGCTGTAATTCCATTCATTTTAGTTGCCAATCATTCATATAGGCCTACTCTTAGACTTTTTCGAAGGCTTGATGAAATAGTGGTGTATTATGTTGCTAATTTAAAGCAACAGGAAGAACGACTTGGTTGAAACTTTTTTGATGCAAACTGTTAAATTTGTAACGTAGACTGACATAGCATTCATCACCCGATATATGCCAGGAAGACCCTTTGGAAATTGCAGATTCTTTGATAAAATAGTCTGGCTATTAGTGTATTCTATATCATCCTCTACATGTATTATAATATACATTATGATGTATGTATTGGGGTGAGAATTGATTTCTTTGCATTCGTGCTATGGTCATTCCGCCTTCTGCATTATCAAATAGCATTCATTAGTCTTTCGGTATTCCATTGTTTCCTCACATCTCGTCACTGACTGGCACGCGATCACTGTGGTTAGCGTGTTGACACTTTGATTGCTTCTTGAAAGGACCTTTACTTGTCATACGTACAACTCGATGGGTTGACGCTTAATTAAGCAATTTAATTTCCCATTCATATGTAGATAAGATCATCTTATGAACTGTTCAAGTTGGATACGTCAGGCATCATAATAATGGCTTTATTAGCTTAAGGTAGCTTAGGTCAGGTAGCTCATTATGATTCACCTACAATTTACATATTGCCTATCTCTGAGATAGACAATGTGCTTATGATGGTGACGTTATCTTCCTATGCACAGGTCCATAGTCATGCTGCATCAGATGGACACTTTCCTGTGCGCAGGTCCACTAGTCATCTGCATCAGATGGACACTTTCCTATGCGCAGGTCCACTAGTCATCTGCATCAGATGGACACTTTCCTATGCGCAGGTCCACTAGTCATCTGCATCAGATGGACACTTTCCTATGCGCAGGTCCACTAGTCATCTGCATCAGATGGACACTTTCCTATGCGCAGGTCCACTAGTCATGCTGCATCAGATGGACACTTTCCTATGCGCAGGTCCACTAGTCATCTGCATCAGATGGACACTTTCCTATGCGCAGGTCCACTAGTCATCTGCATCAGATGGACACTTTCCTATGCGCAGGTCCACTAGTCATGCTGCATCAGATGGACACTTTCCTATGCGCAGGTCCATAGTCATGCTGCATCAGATGGACACTTTCCTATGCGCAGGTCCATAGTCATGCTGCATCAGATGGACACTTTCCTATGCGCAGGTTCACTAGTCATGCTGCATCAGATGGACACTTTCCTGTGCGCAGGTCCACTAGTCATCTGCATCAGATGGACACTTTCCTATGCGCAGGTCCATAGTCATGCTGCATCAGATGGACACTTTCCTATGCGCAGGTCCACTAGTCATCTGCATCAGATGGACACTTTCCTATGCGCAGGTCCACTAGTCATCTGCATCAGATGGACACTTTCCTATGCGCAGGTCCACTAGTCATCTGCATCAGATGGACACTTTCCTATGCGCAGGTCCATAGTCATGATGCATCAGATGGACACTTTCCTATGCGCAGATCCATAGTCATCTGTATCAGATGGACACTTTCCTATGCGCAGGTCCATAGTCATGCTGCATCAGATGGACACTTTCCTATGCGCAGGTCCAATAATCATGCTGCATCAGATGGACACTTTCCTATGCGCAGGTCCACTAGTCATCTGCATCAGATGGACACTTTCCTATGCGCAGGTCCATAGTCATGCTGCATCAGATGGACACTTTCCTATGCGCAGGTCCACTAGTCATCTGCATCAGATGGACACTTTCCTATGCGCAGGTCCATAGTCATGCTGCATCAGATGGACACTTTCCTATGCGCAGGTCCACTAATCATGCTGCATCAGATGGACACTTTCCTATGCGCAGGTCCACTAGTCATCTGCATCAGATGGACACTTTCCTATGCGCAGGTCCACTAGTCATGCTGCATCAGATGGACACTTTCCTATGCGCAGGTCCACTAGTAATGCTGCATCAGATGGACACTTTCCTATGCGCAGGTCCACTAGTCATCTGCATCAGATGGACACTTTCCTATGCGCAGGTCCACTAGTCATCTGCATCAGATGGACACTTTCCTATGCGCAGGTCCACTAGTCATGCTGCATCAGATGGACACTTTCCTATGCGCAGGTCCACTAGTCATCTGCATCAGATGGACACTTTCCTATGCGCAGGTCCATAGTCATGCTGCATCAGATGGACACTTTCCTATGCGCAGGTCCACTAGTCATCTGCATCAGATGGACACTTTCCTATGCGCAGGTCCACTAGTCATCTGCATCAGATGGACACTTTCCTATGCGCAGGTCCACTAGTCATCTGCATCAGATGGACACTTTCCTATGCGCAGGTCCACTAGTCATCTGCATCAGATGGACACTTTCCTATGCGCAGGTCCACTAGTCATCTGCATCAGATGGACACTTTCCTATGCGCAGGTCCACTAGTCATCTGCATCAGATGGACACTTTCCTATGCGCAGGTCCACTAGTCATGCTGCATCAGATGGACACTTTCCTATGCGCAGGTCCACTAGTCATCTGCATCAGATGGACACTTTCCTATGCGCAGGTCCACTAGTCATCTGCATCAGATGGACACTTTCCTATGCGCAGGTCCACTAGTCATCTGCATCAGATGGACACTTTCCTATGCGCAGGTCCACTAGTCATCTGCATCAGATGGACACTTTCCTATGCGCAGGTCCATAGTCATGCTGCATCAGATGGACACTTTCCTATGCGCAGGTCCATAGTCATGCTGCATCAGATGGACACTTTCCTATGCGCAGGTCCACTAGTCATCTGCATCAGATGGACACTTTCCTATGCGCAGGTCCACTAGTCATCTGCATCAGATGGACACTTTCCTATGCGCAGGTCCACTAGTCATGCTGCATCAGATGGACACTTTCCTATGCGCAGGTCCACTAGTCATGCTGCATCAGATGGACACTTTCCTATGCGCAGGTCCACTAGTCATCTGCATCAGATGGACACTTTCCTATGCGCAGGTCCACTAGTCATGCTGCATCAGATGGACACTTTCCTATGCGCAGGTCCACTAGTCATCTGCATCAGATGGACACTTTCCTATGCGCAGGTCCACTAGTCATCTGCATCAGATGGACACTTTCCTATGCGCAGGTCCACTAGTCATCTGCATCAGATGGACACTTTCCTATGCGCAGGTCCACTAATCATGCTGCATCAGATGGACACTTTCCTATGCGCAGGTCCACTAGTCATCTGCATCAGATGGACACTTTCCTATGCGCAGGTCCACTAGTCATCTGCATCAGATGGACACTTTCCTATGCGCAGGTCCACTAATCATGCTGCATCAGATGGACACTTTCCTATGCGCAGGTCCACTAGTCATCTGCATCAGATGGACACTTTCCTATGCGCAGGTCCACTAGTCATGCTGCATCAGATGGACACTTTCCTATGCGCAGGTCCACTAGTCATCTGCATCAGATGGACACTTTCCTATGCGCAGGTCCACTAGTCATCTGCATCAGATGGACACTTTCCTATGCGCAGGTCCACTAGTCATCTGCATCAGATGGACACTTTCCTATGCGCAGGTCCATAGTCATGCTGCATCAGATGGACACTTTCCTATGCGCAGGTCCACTAGTCATCTGCATCAGATGGACACTTTCCTATGCGCAGGTCCACTAGTCATCTGCATCAGATGGACACTTTCCTATGCGCAGGTCCACTAGTCATCTGCATCAGATGGACACTTTCCTATGCGCAGGTCCACTAGTCATGCTGCATCAGATGGACACTTTCCTATGCGCAGGTCCATAGTCATGCTGCATCAGATGGACACTTTCCTATGCGCAGGTCCACTAGTCATCTGCATCAGATGGACACTTTCCTATGCGCAGGTCCACTAGTCATCTGCATCAGATGGACACTTTCCTATGCGCAGGTCCACTAGTCATCTGCATCAGATGGACACTTTCCTATGCGCAGGTCCATAGTCATGCTGCATCAGATGGACACTTTCCTATGCGCAGGTCCAATAATCATGCTGCATCAGATGGACACTTTCCTATGCGCAGGTCAACTAGTCATCTGCATCAGATGGACACTTTCCTATGCGCAGGTCCACTAGTCATGCTGCATCAGATGGACACTTTCCTGTGCGCAGGTCCACTAGTCATGCTGCATCAGATGGACACTTTCCTATGCGCAGGTCCACTAGTCATCTGCATCAGATGGACACTTTCCTATGCGCAGGTCCACTAGTCATCTGCATCAGATGGACACTTTCCTATGCGCAGGTCCACTAGTCATCTGCATCAGATGGACACTTTCCTATGCGCAGGTCCACTAATCATGCTGCATCAGATGGACACTTTCCTATGCGCAGGTCCACTAGTCATCTGCATCAGATGGACACTTTCCTATGCGCAGGTCCACTAGTCATCTGCATCAGATGGACACTTTCCTATGCGCAGGTCCACTAGTCATCTGCATCAGATGGACACTTTCCTATGCGCAGGTCCACTAGTCATCTGCATCAGATGGACACTTTCCTATGCGCAGGTCCATAGTCATGCTGCATCAGATGGACACTTTCCTGTGCGCAGGTCCACTAGTCATCTGCATCAGATGGACACTTTCCTATGCGCAGGTCCACTAGTCATCTGCATCAGATGGACACTTTCCTATGCGCAGGTCCACTAGTCATGCTGCATCAGATGGACACTTTCCTATGCGCAGGTCCATAGTCATGCTGCATCAGATGGACACTTTCCTGTGCGCAGGTCCACTAGTCATCTGCATCAGATGGACACTTTCCTATGCGCAGGTCCACTAGTCATGCTGCATCAGATGGACACTTTCCTATGCGCAGGTCCACTAGTCATCTGCATCAGATGGACACTTTCCTATGCGCAGGTCCACTAGTCATCTGCATCAGATGGACACTTTCCTATGCGCAGGTCCACTAGTCATCTGCATCAGATGGACACTTTCCTATGCGCAGGTTCACTAGTCATGCTGCATCAGATGGACACTTTCCTATGCGCAGGTCCACTAGTCATCTGCATCAGATGGACACTTTCCTATGCGCAGGTCCATAGTCATGCTGCATCAGATGGACACTTTCCTATGCGCAGGTCCACTAGTCATGCTGCATCAGATGGACACTTTCCTATGCGCAGGTCCACTAGTCATGCTGCATCAGATGGACACTTTCCTATGCGCAGGTCCACTAGTCATGCTGCATCAGATGGACACTTTCCTATGCGCAGGTCCACTAGTCATCTGCATCAGATGGACACTTTCCTATGCGCAGGTTCATAGTCGTGCTGCATCAGATGGACACTTTCCTATGCGCAGGTCCACTAGTCATGCTGCATCAGATGGACACTTTCCTATGCGCAGGTCCACTAGTCATCTGCATCAGATGGACACTTTCCTATGCGCAGGTCCACTAGTCATCTGCATCAGATGGACACTTTCCTATGCGCAGGTCCATAGTCATGCTGCATCAGATGGACACTTTCCTATGCGCAGGTCCATAGTCATGCTGCATCAGATGGACACTTTCCTATGCGCAGGTCCACTAGTCATCTGCATCAGATGGACACTTTCCTATGCGCAGGTCCATATAGTCTTCTGCATTTGAAGGAACATCGCTGAATTTCCCTTCAGTAGTCAAAGGGTTAATTGTTCATAATCTTCCCGTGTTATTTTCTCATTTTTCAGTCATTCTTTTTGTCAAGAAGTAAAGTTATCAAGGCAAATTCAACAGCCTCATAGTTTATAGACATAGGCATACTTGTGCTTGTGTATCTCGTTAATGTGTTCGGAAAATATTCCACTTGCAATGTTAGTTCTTGATTTTCTAAATATAGCCATTGTGTTTTGCTGTTTTCACGCTTAACTCTGTCAAGCATTGAGGATGAAGGGAGAACATGTATTTTTTGGTATTGTAACATGAAGCACTTGTTAAAATTGAGTCAAGAGTATGCTCAGTAAAATGAGGTGACCAGTCCTCGAACTAAAAATTGATTGTCCGGCATAATGTTAAATCGTAATTTTGCTTCATGAGTTATCTAGAGTGACTTAAGATCTTTTCTGATATTGAGGTAATGAAAAGCTATTGCCATAAGTCAATTGTTCAAGAAATCAATCGATAGTGTAGAACGCGTATAACCATAGTTGTAAAACTGAAGGAAACTTTCATGACTTAGCAGCGAAGATATTTATTGGGGAAAAGTCTAATGAATAGTACTACTTGCTTTCTTTAGTAAGTAACTAATTAGAAGTCAAATTCTCGGGAGTCGTAGGTTTGCAGGAGTTCATTTAACGTCAGCTGATCAAAGATGTTCCATCATGAACAATGGGAATGTTGTAGATTTCCTACAGACTAGCTAGCTAGACATTGCTAGCTCTTACACATGAATATATTAGATATTTTTGGTCATGACAATGAAGATCAGCAAAATACTAATTCATTCTGTATCATTCTGTGTGAGTTGCTATAGGCAGAGTGTCGACTCAAAAAAGTGTCTGTATTGAGTGAAAACTTTTATATGAAAAGATTCAGTTTTTTCGGAGATTGCGCTCGTCATTACATGAAGCCACATTACATGTAGTATGAAACAAGTTGGAGATCAAATGGAGTGGATATTTGCTAGCAAGCATCTTAATTAAGCGTCTGATGATCTAGGGCATTTCATGAACTGCATTACAATGCAAACAAGTCTTCAAGGAAAAGTTGAGAGCTTCTTGACTGAGATATCATGTTTTTAATTCATTTTCAGCGGCATGGTTTTATAATTCACATGTAGCGTCATTTCTTGAATCTGAGTAGATTTTTGCCGAGCAGTAATAGCAATGTGGACCCATTTACATCTTTTAAAGTTAATAATGATCAGCGTACAGTCTGTTTCAATTTACTTCTCACACCACATATTTTTGCAGATTCATGCAAGTCATAGTATCTAAACTATATCTAAACTATTCCTGGAAGTTTGAGGCGCTATTATAGTGTTTTATGTCGACAGACAAGTAATTAAAAGAACTGATGTAACTCATGTATTAAAATTAAATGTTACAAATTGCTGTAAATGAAAAAATATTATGATGCTCTGTTCAAAAGATATTTAATTGTTTAAAAGGGCCAGATGAGAAATAGATAACTAAATTTGAACCCATTTCGCAAGGTCCTTATCGTGGCAAAAAAAAGCATTACAGCAATGGTGCGAAATTGCTGTTTTGCCGGCTGTCTGATATGCGATGCGACAAAAGGCCTTATAAATGGCACATGATATAAAGCACAATTCACTGATATTAAGCTTATATGGTGTAAGTTTCAAGAATATTCATTCAGTAGTTTCTCTGAAAAAATTGTTGAAGATGAGAGTGGTAATACAGTGCATCTTCGATTATCCGGATACCGATTATCCGGATTTCGATTATCCGGACGTAATTTCAGAATCAGTTCGATTCTCCGCGATTCCATCAAAACATGTACATGTACATACATGGAATTGAATGTTCATTTTAGCATTGCTCTCCTCTTTAGGTAGCACATACACGAAGTACTCTTGCTTTACCAGCAATTAATTTTTGTTCAATGTGCGGTTCTCGCCAGAGTCAAATAATAGGGAGGCACCTAAATAATTGGAGCATTCTTAAGTAGGTTATGCATGCTAGTCAAAGATGGGATACAGCTCTGATAAATCACTTTCAATTCATGGTGTCAGGCATTTATGTGCTTTAATAGGAACGACAGTGAATATGTAGCAAACATGTACAAATGATGCCCGAAATTTCATTAAACAGTCGAAGAATCAAAGTCAAATATATCAAGTATTACATTCTAGGTAGATAGATATGCAGGATGGATGTATGCAGATTATATGTAGATCATATTCTACGGGGATCTTGGTATATAATCAAATGTAATCAATTAAAAATTCGCTCATCCGGATATTTCGCTTATCCGGATCTTTGACTGACCTATTGAGTTTTGACCATCCGGATAATCGAAGATGCACTGTATACAGTAATTTTTAATGCAGTAGTACCCAGAGACAATTATCTTTGGTACTATTAATCCAAGTGGAAGAAGAAATATTTACATGAAAACTGACTGTAAACTGTAAACCGTAAATATCCGTTAAAATTAACAGCTAAAAATGTTTTCACGGTTTTTTACAATTATTTACAGTCTGAACTGTAAATATCCGTAAAAGCCATACAAATAAATTGTTTATCTGAAGTTGACTAGAATGGAAATTGACTCAAGGTCGCGGCACATCCGAGGGAACTAAGTTGGGGCATGAAGAACCAATGAAAAGCCTAGAATTGCACATGTGACTGTTTCTAGACCAATGATACAGCCGTTGACAAGAGTATCTGAGCGAAAATGCGTGCGATTTATGTGCCATTATTGTCCATTCTAGAGGTTTCATTGTTGTCAACGTTTGTTTCATCTGATATGAACGGATTTTAACTGTTACGTCATCACTCATGACGTGGTGACGTCATCATTTTAACAGATGTTTGCGGATATTTTCTGTGAAAAGTAACGGTTATTTTAGCTGTTTTTAACAGTGTACAGTTTACAGTGTAGGCTATCAATTGATAAACACTCAACTCCCTCTGTAGAATTCACGACTATTAACAATTTCAGTGAGAATCCGAATATTACATTGAGGAATTGGCTATTAATAAGGCTAACCCATGTCAACAGTGCTCTTCGAGTTATTCACCAGGCTGAAACTACAATATGGCATAGAGTAGGGATATATAGGTAGAATGTCGACTCAAACAAGTATCTGTATACAGTGAAAAATTTTATATGAAAAGATTCAGTTTTTTCCGGAGATTACGTTCCCGTGGTCCAGAAAATTATTTGAGCAGTTTTAAAAGAAGTCAAATTTTGTCAATTTATATACTACCGAGATGACGCCCCACATAAGTAGCATGAAACAAGTTGGATATCAAATGGAGTGGATGTTTGCTAATATGCATCCCAACATAATTTGCATAAAGCTAATTTGCAAGGGAATTTCATGAGCCACATTATAATGGAAGTCCTATTAGCTACTGGCAAGGGGAGACTAGAAAAGAGCTAATTAATGTTACATTGAGTTGCTTGCTGGGACATTAGGTCAAATGTTGGTGCCAAATGCACTAGCATTCGCATGCCCACATACCATGCTGGCCATTTCATTAGCATAATTTTCAATTTGAGTTAGAAATTAGTATATTGATGCAACAACATCTATTCCAACTCCTGAAATATGTGCTCAGGTTAATAGCGTGATTTTCACTAATTGCGCTCTTTCAAAAATTACAAAATCTAAGGCCATTACTTCAACAATAGTCAAAATGTCAATATTCTGTTGGTTCTCCCATGGCCTTCAAGACAGCTTATGCGTTTCGGCACTGGATTCAATCAGCCTCATGCTATACTCTTCGTTAATTTCGGCTGTCCACGCTACTATTACCGTCTTCTTGAGATCATTGAGAGAAGTGGGTTCCGTTGAGCGGCTCGCTTCTTCACCACAGCCCAGCAGTTCTCGATGGTTTTCAAGTCAGGAGAACTGCCGCGCCATGGTTCCAAGACTTCGATACCAGAATTTGATACTATTTTCTAACTCAAATTGAAAATTATGCCAATCAAATGGTCAATATGGCATGTAAAATGCCATCTGAAAGGTAGGTCTAGTGAATGATCTGGTATTTGGGATGCACAATGTTTAATGACTGAACCTTTGAACTGACTTTTACATGATGATAACTATGGCTATCAGTCATCCGTGCATGTTAGGGTGTGCTGAACATGGATGTTTCAAACAATTCCTTCCAAGTCAATAAATATGTATCTCAACGCTGTATTTAGATAATTATTTTTTCATTGGGAAGGCTTATTCATTACTCTTACATATTATTTAACAACCATAGATCATCATTTTCAGATATTAATTCCTTTTAATAAATGTTTCTTTTGCTGATTTCAAGTCCGCTATTCAAAGAGAGCTTGCAGCATATTAATTAATAAATAGCATTTGTATAGGCAATCGGGTATAATTTATGGGTTATCTCTCCACCTTTCCAAATTTGTCTAAAATCATCAGTATTAATGAATAAATCACAAAAATTTAGATACAAGTATTTGAGTATATTTTCTAACCACATGCAAACGTTTATGCAAATCGGACAAGTGCTTTTTGAATTAGAGACGATAACCTGAAGTTCCAGAAAATAGTGGGCCAGAGTGAATACTATCCATTGAGAGAGGCCACAAAACCGGCCCAGCCGGTCATCGTCAAGCAAGTTTAAAATAGACTTGCCTGACGATGACCGGCTGGGCCGGTTGAAAGGCCTTGCCTAATAGAAATTCGCATTTAGCCAATACCTGGTTTTGTGGCCTCTCTCACTGGATAGTATAACCTGAAGTGTAGCGATGTCAGCGGCTTCATCAGTGCCTGACCTCATCGTCTGAGCACTGAGCAGATAGCACTACACGTAGGTCAACAAAGTTATGTCGCGACAACTCTTGAAGTCATAATGACCCATACCACATCCTTTCCATTTGACATATTTAACTTCAGAAATGTGTGGCAGGGTAGTGGTCATTGGAAGATTTTAGACAGCAATGATGAGACGAAGAGGGAGAGAGAACGATGCACACAACAATAATGCGTCGAACAGACGAAGTCAGATCAAGTTGCTGACATCGCTACACTTCAATTTGTCATCTAAAATTCAAAAGCACCTGTGCAATTTGATAAAATTTTGCATGTGGGTAGAAAACAATCTCAAAAATTTGGAGTTGAAGTTGTGTGACGACTGATTCAATTCTAAGGATTTTAGACAAATTTGAAAACGTGGGGAGATCACCCACAAGTGCCGGCAACAGTGTGCCAAAATGCGAATAACCAGACAAATATTTCGGCATTAGTAGTAAGCAAAACTCCACTTCTGGACCGCGCAAGATGGCCGCCATCGCTGACGTCCCCCCCCTCCCCTCCCCCTCCCCTCCCCCTCCCCCTCCCCCCCCTCTGGAACGACAGAGGTTGTGGTCTGTCGTGGTGTGCCGGCCAGGTTGGTTCACGTTCACAACATGTTCGCTGACTCCCCCCCCCTCCCCCTCCCCCCCCCTCGAAAACGACAGAGTGTGAGACTCGGATGTGTTGGTCTAGTATGGGTTGACGTGGCCGACCGCCTAGGTTGACGTGGCCGACCGCCTAGGTTGACGTGGGCGACCGTCTAGGTTGACGTGGGCGACCGTCTAGGTTGGCGTGATGGAATGGTGAAACGGACTTTAGATTCGGATTCAGCGTAAAATTCTGCATCGGTAGGGTGAGTTTCAAGGCAATCGGCGAGAAAAAAATTTTTCTTCAAAATTTTGGCAGAGTTAGAATTTGGGACGTTTTGGTGTGTGGCGCCCAAACGAAGCATCGGATGAGAAAACGGAGGCCAGATTCGGATTCAGCGTGAAATTCTGCATCCGTATGGTGAATTTGAACGCCATCGGAGAGAAAAAATTTTGCTGACGTTCCCCCCCCTCTGGACAGCTTGCTTCGATTTTGGCTTCCAGTGGACGGATTTTGTCGTGCCATAGCTCGTTTGAAAGCTAAGAGTGAGACAAATTCACTGAAAGAATCGGATTGTTCCTATCTGTCTTCGTTTAGATGTGAGACGCCATTTAAGATTTTGGGACATTGGCGAAAAACGACAGAGTTAGAATTTGGGACGTTTTGGGCTCTAGCTTCAAAACGAAGCATCGGATTGGAAAACGGATTTCAGATTTGGAATCAGCGTGAAATTCTTTATCTGTATGGTGAGTTTCAAGTCAATCGGAGAGTTTTAAAGTCAATCGGCGAGAAAAATTTTCAACATTTTTCGGAAAAACGACAGAGTTAGAATTTTTGCGATGGCTGCCTACTGTACAGCCAAAACGAAGCATCGGATGGGAAAACGGAGGCCAGATTCGGATTCAGCGTCAAATTCTACATGGAAATGGTATATTTCCAGCTCAATCGGAGAGAAAAAATTTTCGCTGACTCCCCCCCCCTCTGGACAGCTTGCTTCGATTTTGGCTTCCAGTGGACGGATTTTGTCGTGCCATAGCTCGTTTGAAAGCTAAGAGTGAGACAAATTCACTGAAAGAATCGGCTTGTTCCTATCTGTCTTCGTTTAGATGTGAGACGCCATTTAAGATTTTGGGACATTGTCGAAAAACGACAGAGTTGGAATTTGGGACGTTTTGGGCTGTAGCACCAAAACGAAGGCTCGGATGGGAAAACGGATTTCAGATTTGGAATCAGCGTGAAATTCTTTATCTGTATGGTGAGTTTCAAGTCAATCGGAGAGTTTTAAAGTCAATCGGCGAGAAAAATTTTCAACATTTTTCGGAAAAACGACAGAGTTAGAATTTTTGCGATGGCTGCCTACTGTACAGCCAAAACGAAGCATCGGATGGGAAAACGGAGGCCAGATTCGGATTCAGCGTCAAATTCTACATGGAAATGGTATATTTCCAGCTCAATCGGAGAGAAAAAATTTTCGCTGACTCCCCCCCCCTCTGGACAGCTTGCTTCGATTTTGGCTTCCAGTGGACGGATTTTGTCGTGCCATAGCTCGTTTGAAAGCTAAGAGTGAGACAAATTCACTGAAAGAATCGGCTTGTTCCTATCTGTCTTCGTTTAGATGTGAGACGCCATTTAAGATTTTGGGACATTGTCGAAAAACGACAGAGTTAGAATTTGGGACGTTTTGGGCTGTAGCACCAAAACGAAGGCTCGGATGGGAAAACGGATTTCAGATTTGGAATCAGCGTGAAATTCTTTATCTGTATGGTGAGTTTCAAGTCAATCGGAGAGTTTTAAAGTCAATCGGCGAGAAAAATTTTCAACATTTTTCGGAAAAACGACAGAGTTAGAATTTTTGCGATGGCTGCCTACTGTAGAGCCAAAACGAAGCATCGGATGGGAAAACGGAGGCCAGATTCGGATTTAGCGTCAAATTCTACATGGAAATGGTGTATTTGCAGCTCAATCGGAGCACTAGAACCGGAGATAGACGGGATTTTTAGTGTTTGGATGATGGGTATTACGTCATCAGCTGATCGCCACACACTATATAAGCTGGGAACCGACAGAGACTTGTCATTCAGACGAGAGATTGCCAACGGTAAGTCGTCTCTCTGAGCTCCGATGATAGCTTCGGACATTCCAAATCCCGAGTTTTTCTGTAAGAAACCGACTTAGAAAATTTCATTGCTGATATCAGCTAAGGCGTCAGACTTAGAGGTTCGCCAGGAGATGGCCTTCGTCTCCAGGCCATAAAAGACTCCAAAACTTTAAAGGCTTGTAACTTTGCTTCTACAAGTCCGTTTGACTTGATTCAAAAAAGGTTCGGTCGCTATTGACCTGCCCTAAGTGATGGACTACTTATAAGATTTCATAAGTAGTGCTAAAAAGTTGAAAAATTTAAATTCACTAGTTTTGGAGGTTTTCTGGGGTTTTCGACCCTGCTGAAGTCAATGAAAGCATTTTTAATGATGTCTGAGCCAGTCTTCTCATGCTATAAGCGGCTTTTCACTGAAAGCGAGCAAGACACGGAGAGTTTTGCTGTAATATTCCACTGACAGGGTGTTCCTTCGGGACGGCGGACGATGCCGTAGTGATAAGTGTGGCAAGGGAATGTGTCATATTTGAGACCGTAACCGCTGGGGCAACTCATGTTGGGCATTTGACACAGCTCTCAACGTAGCACTTTGAACGCCAATCGGTTGAGTCTTAGCTATCTTGTCATGGGTGGCCTCTAAACATCTCCATTGCAAAACGCTGGTGAATCAAGCACTCTACGGCTTGCTATCAAGCTGATGAAAGCAATAACTTGGGATGTTTCCTCAAGGTTTTCAAGTATGCTAAGTTCAAATCTGCTATCAGATTTCAAATTTAACTAAGTCTAAGGCAGCTTTGAGGGGTTAGATCCCAGCTACTGTTCACTACCTTTGACTCGGCGTTGCTGTTACCACTTCGGGGCAGTAACAATGATGTCTTCAGCTGTAAATAGCGGGTATCGGGGAAGATCTCTCACTTCCCTAGTGATCAGTACAAGGCCTTCGGGCTGTCGACGGGATCGAGTGCCACTCACTATACTCAAATCTATCATTCCTCACTAAGTGTAAAATCATTGTTTTCCGTTTTTCGCTTCAGAAATGCCGAAATACAATAATATGAAGACCAGTTTCAAACTGTGTCAATGCCGGAAGGTATTCCGAGCTGACGCCTTCAAGAAGCACGCTTGTACTAACAAGAAACAGATAGGGGTCGCTCGCTACTATTGCGGAGCCCACAAAGTCAGTCGCTTAAGTGAGCGGCTGGAGGATTGGCACTCACAACACAGCGAGTGTCAAACAGGCGAAGTAGACGAAGAAGAACGGAGTTCACTCTTCGCCACTGAGCGTCGTTCTTTGGAGCTACAATCTGCCAACGAGCAAGAACGGAGTTCACTTTTCACCACTGAGGCCACTGAGCTACAATCCGCCATTGAAGCGATTGCCGCTGTATCCTCGCTTAGTAGCGAGAGTTCGCTGACCAGCAGCGATAGTGAGGAGGAGGAGGAGGGAGAGCTACAGTCGCAACTTATCGAGGACGTCGACCTCGATCGCGAGACCCCTACAGCCGTAACTGCAAGTGGAATTGCAACACAATGTCGCAATTTTGTCAAGCGCCCGCCGGTGATCGCCGAACGGGATAGATTAAAGAAAGAGGCGGAGAAGTTGAAGGAGGAGGCCTTCTCATACAAGGCAAAGTATGAGGGACCTAAAGAACGTGGCCGGAGAGATGAAGAAGGTGAAGGAGAGATTAAGCGAGCGGGATGGCGAGTTGGAGCAGGAGAGGCTCAAGACTCTCGAGGGGAAAGCCAGAGAAGAGGCTTTGCTAGCAGAGAGGGAAAGTAGGGAGAAGGAGATACGAAGGTTGAAGGAGGAAGTGGAGAGACTCCGTGTGCAGATGGCTAAGGTTGTCGAGACGAACCACGAGCTGCACCGTTCGGCGCAGCTGGTGGATCGCGATCGAAGGGTGCGTTCCAGTCGTCTGCACATCCCTATTAGAAAGGGGAGAGTAGCAGAAACTCCTCTCTTGTACGAGCGTGGAAGAGGGGAGAAATGCTACTCTCGGGTGAAGAAAGGGGTGGAGTGTCTACACTTCACCTTCGATCATCGTGATCCGATCTCGAATTTCCTTTATGAGGAAGCGTCCGAGAAGATCTGTAAGTAAAAATGACTAAATTGATATGTAAGATGATAACTCACTACTTCTTTCTTTACAGACATCCAAGAGAAGCGACCACCCGCCCCGTTGCCGGAGCCGCAGTCGAAACAGCAAGCCTG
The DNA here is from genome assembly GCA_907163375.1 of Prostheceraeus crozeri. Lineage (NCBI taxonomy): Eukaryota > Metazoa > Platyhelminthes > Polycladida > Euryleptidae > Prostheceraeus > Prostheceraeus crozeri. The sequence goes on along the minus strand of CAJQUW010000585.1, from coordinate 7,297 downwards.
AGTCCCTACCACACACCCCGAGAACGAACCATCGGCTCTCTTAAGGGCCACCATGGGGCAAGACATGATAGAACCTCCTCGCGGTTTGCCCTGGGCAGTCTTCGGACTGGCGAATACTATCATTAAGTTGAATCTGCTATCAGTCAACTTGAACGTTGCAAATGAAGTTCGGTGTAATACTTCCTTTCGACGGGCGTTCCTGTAAAGGGCGGCGGTGAAACCCGTAGCTATGTATACCGCAAGGGACATTCGGCAATGGTCAATCTTGTTAAACCTCTCTGCGTCATGTTTGCAAGTGATTGCCTCTGTCTCAACGTAGTATGCATTCGCGCCAGGGCGACATTTAGCCAACTGTCGAAGGTTGCCTAAAACTTTCCATTGCATACGTTATGAGAACCATGAGTTCTACCTGTCTCTATCAATGAGACGAATTGATGAATGGAATGAAATGGGAGGACACTCAGGCGCCACACGCAACATAACACACTTCTCTCTTCCGTAGTCTAACAAGCTCTTTACACATGGATCGCAGTCGATTGCTATCCCTGTATCAGAAGTGTAAGCTATCTTAATTTTATCTAACACTATTTCATCTACCATCATCACCCATATGAAATGTTATAAGATTTGCAAGTTAGACTAAGCGTGCTACTATTTCCAAATGAAAAAGTATACATGGTTAAATCATCCACTGAAGCCCCATTCAAGTAAGTCAGTATGAAAGCAAAGATAATATGAAATAAAAATTTATTATGGCATGTATTTCAAAAGGTCTTCATCGTCAATATCGTCCCAGAGTCTGGCTTCACATAGATAACAAAAACAGTTCACTTGTTTCAATCGTTCTTCCACTGCGAGCCTCACTTTCTCAATGTACGCCCACTCCGCCACGGTTCGCGGTTGGGAGTTAGGGGTGTACCACTCCCATATTTGATGCAAGTGCGACTTGCTGGTCATCTCCATCACCCCTTCGGCATCATATTGTAAATATTTCCACCGTATGCCTGTTAGGTCGGGCAACTCCTCTTCATCCTCTTCCGATAATGATAACTTTCGTATATTGTCGAGATTGTATGTCTTCTCCACCTTCGCCTTTCTTGGTGCATTTGGTGTAACGAGCACCTTTGCTGATGTACATGGAGAGGAGAACTCCAATGCGGTATTAGGTGTTGTTGGAGGACTTGTCATGTTGACTGTGAATAATGACTTTGAAATGTTTTCTAATTCTGAAGTATCAACAAGCAGCCAATCAGAATGAACAGCCAATGAATGATGAATATGAAAGTATATATGCAAAGTGACATCCGTATCATTTCACTCTGTCTTTGAGACGTATAAGTGAAGTGTTCTCTAGCGAATTCTATATTTGAGGTGTACAAGTGAACTGCTCTCTAGTGAATTCCAAATTTGAGACGTATTATTTGACTGAAGTATCAACCTTAAACTTGATTTCATTGAAATGGTAAGTTGAAAATTTCTTCACTCATCTCCCTCAAACGTGTGGCTAATAGCATTTTCCTCAATTTCAGGCATCAACTTCATCACCAACGCCCTCCTTTCTCGAGGAAAGTTTAGAGTCGTTGAGTGAAGGTAGGTTGTAACAATACACTGAGACTTGAACAGAGATGATAGAATGATTTCTCTTTCAGGTGATGTGAGTTCCAGCTCAGGACTCTCGCGACAAGGCAACGAGTGGGAATGTGCCGACTGCGGACATATTTTTACAAGGAAGCACAGTCTCCTTCGACACATCAAACAACGTGTGTGTCAACGCAAAGCGGCGTCAATCTCCGGAGGTGAAGTTGATTCTGACGATGACATCTCCTTTCCTTGCGATTTGTGCCCTCTTTCTTTTGATAGTCACTTTCAGCGATCTTCGCACAGACTTCAACACACGCATGCAAATGATCACTACACCAACGGTACCTCTACCATCTCCCTCATTAATGTTTCACATAATAATTTAGTACGCGACTACTGCATGGAGTCCAATACTCAAATAGTAGATTTTCCTGAGTGGCTCCTTCAAAATTCTAACATTAACGAAGCGCTCTTCAACAATTTAGACAATTTTAGAATGAAGGCGCTCATCTACCTTAAACTAAAATATATTAAGATAGATTTTCAAACGGGTCAAGTGACGGAGAGAATACAGTTTCATGTTCCTTCCTCTTCCGCAACCGAAGTTGTAGACTGCGAGTCTTGGCTAAATTTTCACATTCAATGTTTAAAATCAAATGTAGATAAATTCAATCAACGCGACATCGCTCTCATTTTTGATGGTGTGGACTCAGCCATATTCAAAATTTCACTATTAGAAAGTCATGCAGCTCGAGGTACATTTAGACTACCAAAAACGTTGTATAATAAGAAAGCTGTCATCAATGTCGATTGTAAATCACAGTGTTTCAAATATGCAGTCCTATCCATCCTTCACTATAATGATATCAACGCGCATCGAGATCGCACCTATAGCTATAGACAGTGGGAGGATGAACTGGACTTTGAAGGTTGTGATAGTAACAACATGAAAATCAAAGATGTAGAAACGTTCGAAAAACATAATAAGATTAAAATTGTCGTTCACGTGTGGGAGAAGGGGTTGAAGGGTGCTCGCTATAATTCACGTTCAACTTGTTATGAACGTGTAGTCAACCTCTTATTAGTAAAACAAGATGATAGCGAGGAATGGCACTACTGTGGTATTCCCAAAATCTCTCGCTTGTACACTCACTTGGGGCACTCTAAAAGAGGTGAACATTTTGTATGCGACCGCTGCATCCGCTCCTTTTGGAGTAAAGATAAATTTGAAACTCACTATGAATGGTGCAAGCGAGGTAAATTACAAATGGAACGCATGCCCAAAGATAAAATATTTTCACATAGGGATAATGGTGACGAATTAAGTCCCCTGCGTGTCATTTACGCAGACATAGAATGCTACATTGATGATATCATCCACAAGCCAGCAGCCATATCCTGCTATGAAGTATGGCATGACCACTTTAGGAATAGACAAAACAAAATGCATACTTGGCAAGGTGAAGATTGCATTTCAAAATTTCTAGAATTTCTCGATAAAGCTGCTAAATTTCAACAATCATATGATTCCCAATTGCAGCGTAAGTCACTACATATGTCAGATGAAGACAAACAAAAATTTGAAAGTTGCACATCCTGTCCTAAATGTCATAAAACGTTTGATGACGATAAAATTAAGAAAGTGCGTGATCATGATCACATCACTGGTAAATTTAGAAACGCACTCTGCTCCAAATGTAACTTTTCACTTAGGTTGAGACGTCGTGTACTACCCGTCATTTTTCATAACTTTAAGGGCTATGACAGTCATATGCTCATAAAAGGAGGGTTGAGCCAGATGAAATCGTGGCAGTTTAATGTTATAGCACAAACGAGAGAAAAATTCATGGCAATGACAGCAAAAGTACCAGTAGATAAAACTAAAGAAAATAAGACAGTCTTCTTCGAAATAAAATTTTTAGATTCATTTCAATTCATGTCAGCGTCACTAGCTTCTCTCGTTCGAAATCTCAAGTTTCTTCCCCATAGTCAAACTTTGAAGAAACACTATCCAAACTTAACGGATGACATGATCACTCGCAAAGGAGTCTTTCCCTATGCGTATTTTAGCTCAATGTCTAAACTAAATGAAACAACCCTTCCTTCCATTGACAAATTCAAAAACGATTTGACGGGTGAAGATTGTCCAGTAGAGGACTATGAACATGCTCAAGAGGCATGGTTAAAATTTAATTGTAAAACGTTTTGGCGATTATATGATCGCTTACTTAGAATTAGATGTCATTTTGCTGGCTGATGTCTTTCAGGAATTTCGACGAGTGGCATTAGAAGAAGACAAATTAGATCCTATCCACTTTGTCAGTCTACCAGCCATGTCCTTTAAATCAGCCTTTAAAATGACTGGTTAGACCATTCATCTCTTACAAGACCCCGAGATGTATAATATATTTGAGCGCGGAATACGCGGTGGTCTCACATTTGTAAATAAACATCATATAAAATCTGAAACAGTAGGTGATGATCATATCCACCTAAAGTACTATGACCAAAATAATTTATATGGCAGTTCACTGTCTAACCCACTACCTCATTCCGAGTTTAGTTGGTTAAAACAAGATGAGCTTGAGTATTACTCCAACCCTTCAAACACACTGAAGATTCCAGATGAAGGTGATTGGGGATATTATTTTGAAGTGGATTTGATTTATCCAAATAGCATTAAAAATAAAACTGCTGATTTCCCACTCGCACCTGAATCTGGTGAAGCGACTGAAGATATGTTTTCACCATTCATGTCACAATTTCATAATAACTTAACAGAGTGTGGACAGCCAAGGTACAAACCATGCCGCAAACTTTTACTCACCCAATATGATAAGAACAATTATCTCGTACACTTCTGCATACTAAAATTCTATTTAGAAATGGGCATGCTTCTGAAGTCAGTTCACCGCATTATCAAATTTAGACAGAAAGCCTTCCTCAAACCCTACATAGATAGTAACAGTCAAAAACGTGCACTAGCCCAAAATAATTTTGAAAAAGATTTTTATAAATATAAGAATAATAGTCTTTTCGGAAAGACCATGGAGGATGTTAGAAAACGTATGAATTACAAACTAGTCGTTGATGAACAAAAATATCACAAATTGACCTCATCACCTCTTTTCATTGATAGAGACATTATCGATGAGGATCTTGTAGGTGTTAAAATGATTAAATCAGAAGTTGAGTTTTGTGTACAATACCCATCTATATTTGGGCCAAGCCGTTTTTAGATTACTTCACCTAAGCTTGAAATGTTATCAACTCTTCTACAAAATATTAAACCATGCCCTCTCGTAAAAGAGGTTCGCTTGCTGGGTGGTGATACAGATAGTTTCTTTTTAGGAATTACCACTCAAAAAGATTTAAATTTTAATGAAGTAGGCAAGTCATTAGAAAATACATCGACACATCTAACTACAATCCCACTCATCCACTCTATTCCATACAGAATAAAGCCAAACTTGGTTGTTTTAAGGATGAAACAGCAGGAAAGGAAATAGATGAAATGATTCTCCTCCGTCCTAAAATGTATTCCATGAAACTAAAAGAATGTGCAGTAGTAGTATTAAGGTGCTAAAGGTATATCAAAATCCATTGTTCATAAAATGAAACATCGGTCCTATAAGAAGGCCTATAAATATAAAACCTATAACGTTTGTTCAATATGGACAATCTTAAAATCTCAAGTTCTATACTGTGTAAAACTGCTACACGTTCAAGTAGAAAAAAAACGAGCACTTTTCAGCATGGGAGGATAAGAGGTGTTGGATAGGACATAACAGCTATCTCTTCCACATGGGACATCCTGATGACTAACATACCTCCACCAACAATGAAGAATAAAACTCACGCTACCACATCTCAGGAGATTGTATTGACATAATCAAATCTTTAAATCAGGTATTTTGATGTTGCTTTTATGTAGTTATTACATGGTTTGTTTTATGTATCGCATGATGAATCGTTTTCTTCCTTGTGAATATATGCCTACAGTTAGCCCATTCCCCCTATATCTGTGAAAAAGACTCTTCTTTTCCATACGCATATTTGTTATTTTTACAATAAGTTACATTCACCAATGACCTTCACATTTGTTTTCCGTAAAACACTAACGTTATGAGGGATTTAGTATCTTTCACTGTGGAGTGCACTCTTGTTAAAAACATTTGGTAATTTTGATAGCAATAGAGGCGTATAGTTTGTTTGATGATGGGATGATAGAAAATAGATTCAAACATCTTCTCGGATCTATTACCATACTGAAGGCGTCTTTTATCATGATATGAAATCGCGTAAAATGTATTCTTTTTTTTTCACCTAACAGAAATAGGTAGATTAAGAATCAATCACTCTTTGAATGTAAAGGATGCTGTTCATGTTTATCAAAGTGTCGATTGGTGTTTCTATACACAATGCGTATGCGCAGCAGCAAAACACTGATTTGTAGCATTTGAAAAACCAAAGGATAGAGGGTTTTTTTTTCCATAAATTTACTTACTCAAATTGACATTGAATGTCATCACCCCAGTATCCAGAAATCAACGCAGTTTGATTTTCAATTGAAAACCATAAATGTGGTTGTTGTCTTTACTTCAATCATATTTACTTTTCATATCACATGCTTCATCTTCTAGTTGTATATAATGTTTTACTACATGAATGAAGCTTTCAACTGTATGATATACCGACCGCACGGCATCTATATTGATAGGCACGCTTTAGATTCTTCATAAAGACTGGTAATTTTTTCTTGATGCGATCGCCATAGATGTCCACCTCACACATTCATCATTAACTGAATCAGCTCTTTAGGTGTTGATATTTCATGAGGAAGCATTACACCACACCGCTTCCATATAATAGGTGTATAATTTGTTCTTACAAAATGACGACAAGGTTGGAAGAGAAATAAAACTGTAAGTTTGTCGATTAATTATTTCTGATATAAACACCAACATTATTTTTGTCCGCATAATTTTCTCGTCTCATACTTCTTACCCCACAGTCTCATTCCCATTCGTTTTACTAACTCAATAAGCTGATAAAGGTTTTGAACACCCACGCTTTTTCAAATTGATCGGCGTTTCTTCGCATTCTACAACATTCTTCATCAAATATTTTAAAAATCTATAATGAAAATTTGGTTGATTCGATTTGGAATAAACTTTTTTAAACATTTGCTAGTAGCAATTGACGTTAGATGTAAGATTTAGTCCATGACCAAAACCAAGATGTGGACTAGAATTCAACTTATCCAATCCTCAAACGTAAGAGACACTTTAGTAGTTAAAAAGAATGAAAGCGGATGGAAAAATGTCTCTCCACATCCAACTGATTAGATAGTAAACTCATTAAGCTTTCTGAACTTTCTTTACTAATCTATTCTTCATGATGGGAAGTGATGTACCCACTGTTTTGAATGCACTTAATAATTTGTTCTCATTCCCAAATGAGCCTCATAATGAATCTGATTTTATCTGAATCTCATTCATAGTTCCACTTTCCATCTTGATGTTATAAATTGTATGGGAACTGAAATGCATTATTCATCGTTTATTCCAATCATGGGGAGCGAGGAGTCAATTATCATTTCTTCCTAAATTCTCATACTTCACATTCTATAGAATATTGTGCACTATCATTAGCACAATACTAGAAACGCCAACCTCCCATTCACCTTCTAAAATGCAGCTGGACCGATTTAATT